>JANHGL010022862.1:1934-51772 GCA_024611195.1 Ceyx melanurus | reverse complement strand
ATATGAGAAATTTCTTCACTGAAAGGGTTGTCAAGCCGTGGAACAGGCTGCCCAGGGAAGTGGTGGAGTCACCATCCCTGAAGGGACATGGTTTATGGGTTAATGGCTGGACTTGCTGATCTTAAAGGTCTTTTCCAAACAAAATGATTCTGTGATTCTAGAAGTAAAAAAAATACATAGTTTCATGGTTTATGGGTTAATGGCTGGACTTGCTGATCTTAAAGGTCTTTTCCAAACAAAATGGTTCTGTGATTCTAGAAGTAAAAAAAATACATAGTTTCATGCCTGCCTTTTTGACATCTAAAACAATTTGTTTTCCATTTAAAAATAAAATGACTAGTGATGATGAATAATTATGTAATGATTACAAATATCTGAAGGTTGGGTGTTAAATAGAGGGGGCCAGTCTCTTTGCAGTGGTGCCCCGTGATAGGATGAGGGGCAATGGTCACAAACTGGAACATGAGGAAAAAATTCTTTAATTTTTTTTTGTGGGGGTGACAGAGCCTGGCACAGGCTGCCCAGAGAGGTTGTGGAGTCTCCTGCTCTGGAGACTTTCAAGACCCACCCACCTGGATCTTTTCCTGAGTGTCTCCTGCTCTGACAGGGGGGTTGGACTCGATCTCCAGAGGTCCCCCTCTCCTACCCCTGCCACTCTATGATTTCTTATGAGAAGTTATTCTTCCTGTTATCTTAGTCCCAACTAACCCTACCTGCTGTGAACATTAAAAGCAGAGATGTGTTTTTAGCTAAAAAAAAGCAAAGGGATTCTATCATCCATTTTTACAGAAGAGACAACCATCTTCTATCTGTCAGATCGTTTTTCTCTTGCATTCAGGAAAGTCTTCATGGCTGTGTTCATGGTATTATTATAGTAATAGACTGCACCTGCTCTTCCACAGTCTTCTACCTTTGCAGAATGCCAATATTCTATTTCAAGGTGAAGTAAACAAAAATTGAAAGCACCAGCTGAATTACTGATAGGCTTCAAAATAATACAGGCATAGGGACTGACCGTAGTCTTATGTTATTATTCAGAGTATCCCAGGCTCTTTGTTACATCTTTAGTGAAATAACTCTGTGCAGTAGCTTCCTGAGAAAAGAAATAAAAAGACCAAGTCCTTGGCATCAAGGGTTACCTCGAGTTACCTGTGAATTCCTGTGTGAAATTGGTAGACCACAAGGTGATGACTTGGAGAGGGAAATCCACTCTTGTCTTTACATTTCAAAGGGTAAATAGTCGGTCTGGTGGCATGATTTTCCAGTGAGAATAAGTCTTACTCCATATTTGCATTTGTCTAGCTCTAGTTTGTTTTTAATCAGAAATGCCATAGGCAGATTCAGAGATAACATGGAAATATCTGCCTCATCACACCACATATCTAAAGATTTCCTTTACTATTGATTAGCTTCACTGTAGATGCTTGGTTGGTAATGAAAATTTGCCTTCTCTGTGAAAATGTGTTTCAATCTGAACAACAGTCTTTTTTTTCTTTTTTTTTTAAATCATAAAGAGGTCTTCCTGTAAAGCCCATTTTCTGGTGTTCAGCTCATATTTATGGATCTTCTTCTACAATTACTCCAGTGTGGCACTGAGCCTTAGCAAACTGTATAGACCAGAAATGGGCACACATCCCAGAATGTACTTCAGCATTGCTGAATTCAGAGATGCTATAATCTCCCTTCTTCTCTATTTGATGTTTTTGCTGGTATTATATCAAAAGTTTATGGGTTTTATTGGTGGTTTGGTTTTTTTTGGTTTTTTTTTTCAGTCTTTCAGGTAACTGGAATGTTTACTTCTGTTCTTTTAACCTGTTTAGACTTTGAAAAACGAATGTAAAAATTGGTTGTTATCTTTACCAAAACTATGAACTGAATGTAGCCTTTAGTGAAAGAAGTGATTTTACTTTTGGTAGATTTTGTATGCATTGGTATTTTTACTCGGCTCTTTGTTACCGTTGAGAATTGGAAATGTCAAATACATGCCAGTAGTGTTTATGTATCTGTAACTGATGTGACAAAAAAAAAAAAGCTTGTAAATTTGCAGTGAACTGTGTTTCAGATCTGTGATGCTTCAGTATTTCCATAGGATGTTTCCCTGAGCCAGTTACTGACATGAACCAGCCATGATTATTTGTTTTGTTGGCCTATTTGTTACAGCTATTTCATTTTGCAGCACTTAATATGTGCCACAGAAAAGAGCAGGTAGTCAGAACCCGTTGATATTATGCTAACAACTTTGGAGGCAATATTTAACAATACATCAAGCCTTGGTATCAGGTTTCCTTAAAACTTTCCTAATACATTTCCTTCAGTTTAAACTGCATTGTAGACTTTGGTGCATTACTCAGAGTCTCTGTACCAGTGCTTAATGTCAGCTGCATTGAAGGGAATCTTGGGCAGATCATCTGAAATCAATGATGCACTGAAAGCTGAAGCTTGCAACCTGGCCCTGATGCACTGCAATCTGAAACTTAGAGCTTTGTCAGCTAGGGGAGGGAGGAACCTCTCTGTCCAATTCCAGCTATATAATTTCATTTGTCTCTACAGCAAGTTTGTAATTATTCCATTTCAGCAAGCTTTCTATAAAGGTATTTGATCTTGGTTGATTTTTTTTCCTGTGTTCTATAACCAGCTAACTGACCAACAATTCCAGAAGTTTGTGACTTCAGTTGACAAAAATAATTAACTTCCATTTTGAGTTTATGTAACCTCAGTCTCTAATAATGCCTGTTCTGTAAACCTCCTTAGTTGTCTGTGAAATTCTTGTTTTTGCTGTGTGATCTTAGTAGCACTTCTTGATTTTTAAACAGTGGATTTCTAAATTTTGGCTTTTGATTCCCTAGGGCATCAGGAGGAGTTTCTCGTGTTAAAAAGGAAGAAAATATCTCTGCTCTTCTTTTAAAGTGAATACTCTTTACATTAACTACTCGGGTAGTTGATATTAGGTAAATAAGGTGACTGAATGTATTAATTGAAATTTAGGTGTCTTTGTCATATTATCTGAGTTATCTGCCCAAATCTGGTTTTGGTTTAGGTGTCAGAAGTCTTCAGTAATGCCAGACTGCTGGCCTGGATTTCTTGCTGAGAGTTACTGCTTTTTGATATCTAGAACTGAAGCATTTTTGCATCATCACTTTGAGTAAAAATTTGTTCTGCTCATATAAATGATAAATTTTTGCAGATGTTTCTGTAGCAGAAGGGCAGTGTTTCTTGCTGTTTAGTTACAGCAGCAGCTTGGGCAGCAGGAGCAGATGGGGTGCAGATGAAGCTTCAGGTTCATGATAGCTGCACAATGTCTAGACATCCCTGCCTGTCTGGGACAGCTGTGAAAACAGAATGTCCTGGCATCCTAATGGAAATGGTCAGGATGGTTTTGTCCTGATGTTTTCTTAGGGCATGAGATTTTTTTATTTCTGTGAATTGCCCCCTGAAAAAAGAAAAGAAAAAAACACATTTTTAGAAACAGAAGATGTTGCTTTGCTTTGTATTCCTATTGCAAATTCCTGAGGTTATTTACTGAAGGCTTGAATAAATAGTAGCTGTTACTGTGCATTATAAATCTTTCTTGATAAAACTGATTATCACATGTTCCGTGGCTTTTAAAATTGACATCACTTAATTTTTGAAGGCATACAAATGAGTAAGGTCCAGCCAAATGAATGACCAATTAAAGAGGTGCAGCATCACGGCAGGGCTGAGCTGTCTTGTTCTCTGTCTGCTTTCTAGCCTCTCACTACCCTTTGCTTCTATGTTAGTTACACCCCATAGGCACTGAGCTTTTCTGCACTTAGAATTTTGGAGTGTGGAGATCTCAATAAGTGGTTAAAAGTTAAAAATCCCATTAACTTCAGCAATTAATGGTGAGCAGTGGGAATGGTTGACAGCATTGCTAGGACTGCATCTTTTCCAGTGACTTCTCCAGGTGTCCTAGCCCAGTACACTCCCAGTAGGGCAGCTGGATCTCTCTTCCCCTGAAGATGCTGATCTGCTTCTGCCCTGAGTTGCTGTTATCCAAATAGAGAGTAGAAAGCTTCCCTCTCTTCACTGTGGTACAGTTAAATGTTGCCAAAGGGCTTACTTGCCAAGCCAAAATAAATCCTGTAATAAACATGAAGTGAAAACTTGATGAAAAGTGGTGAATCCTTTTCAGTTTATGTGGTTAGGTCAGTTCCTTATGTTGATGCACTTGTTGGCCTGGGAGAAGCAGATCTTCCTCTGAAGCACTGAAAAAGGTCTACAATCTTCAAAAGGATTCTTAGCTTTTTCAGTCAAGCTCTGAGACTTTGTTCATATGTAGTGTAACACTGCTTCAAGTTAGTGACTGTTGTTCATGTAGAGCAAGCATCAGCATTTGTTGGGAGCTGGATGTGTTTCCTATGACTATTTCAGTTATATCTGGAAACTTGCTCACTGATATTTTTATTCTGTCTTAGCTCATTTCTAATTTTTACTCTCTTCTTGCTTGTTGTTCAAAGAATTTCATTTCCTTCATAAAGGCTGGCAGACCCAGAAACAATTTGGGTTCCTCGCTGGCTACAATCTTTGTGGCCAACAACTTAAATTCCTCACAAGAGCCTGGGGAGGCAGAACCCTGCAGCCCCTGCTACTGATAACAGGTACAACCTCCAGCTTTAATGGTCTGCTGTAGGCTTTGGGATACAGCTTTCCTGGAGAGGAGGGCTTTGGTTTATTTCAGGTTGCTCTGTCCAACTTCTCTTTTCCAGCACTGGTTTGTTACTGCATACAAGGCAGTTAAGATCTGTCTGATTTTATTTTTATACTTTTCCTCACAAGTGGTGACTAGGTACCACATACACTTTCTTACTCCATAATAATTATGTTCTGGGAAGTAAGATACCAAATATATCAAATATATCCTTAGGGGTGTCTGTGGCTGATAGTACCAGACTGGGTGCTGGGTACTGTTACACCCTTGGTCTGACTAAATGTGGCTTTTCTGTGCTCTGAGGGCTTCTTCAAAGGATGCTGATAATAAGAAAACCAGCTGAGGTCTCTGGCTGTATGGAGCAGAAAGTAGGAGTGGTTGCAGGCACCAGGTACCTGCAGCATTTGAGCTTTATGGAGAGTGGGAAGGGTTAAAAACAGTAGTGAATTTCTCTCTCTTTTGCTTAGCTTCCTCAAGTCTCCCCTTGATCTCTGCCTATCACAATAAATTCTTGAGTTCTAAACCTATGCAATCTTTTTCCCAAGAGGTCCTCCTACCAGCATCATTTTGGACAGGACACAAAGACCTCCACAGTGATGTGGAAGCTGAACAATTGTAAAGCTCTGTGTTAATTGGAAATCTACACTATTTACAGCTCCTAGAAAAATACCCAGGCAGACTAAGAAAATTTATCCAGTTGTTGAGTGTGGCTGCATCTCTGTTCTGCCAGTAGCTGCTTCAGTTCAGCTGCAGAGTCCTGCTGTCCCCCAGGCAGGGAGTGGTCTCTGAGGCTTGCCTGAGCTGCACGGGTGATAGGGGCTCTTTCCTACAGCCCTGGTTTGCAGGGTGATCAAAGGAGGTGGTGACAGTTTCTTGTGTCCTCTCTGTGTTTTTAAGTGTAGTTTGTAACCCCTAAGTCACCCCAGCCTGTCTGTCCTGGCTAGTAAATCCTGCAGACAAGGGCACTTCTTCCTTGTCTGCAGTGCTCAGGTACATGCAGGTGCTCTCTTGCTGGAGCTGAGCAGTAGCTCTGCACTGCAAGGTGCTTTTGCTTTTTTTCTTCTGCCCTCTACAATTTCTGCACCATTAAGCTATGAACTGATTCAGTAGCAGAATTACCTCTCACACCCCCAGCATCTCCAACAGCCCATGGGTTTCAGCTTCACTGTCCAGCATCTTGATTTATAGCCCCCTTTTACTCAGTACACATCACAGTATATTGAATTATGCATTTGCTATTCTTTTTTTCCAATTACTTCAATTTAGTTTACAAGTTTTCATGTACTGCATGCCTGTTTGTACACAGTGCAAAATTTGTTCCTTTTACACCTTCATGCTTTGAGCACACAACTCTGGCTGCTTCAATTATGACCTGCAAATAATGTGTAGCTTAATTCCAGGTGTAGTTACTTTCAGTTAAAACCACATATAAAGCAAAATCAATGCAATTGAAAGTATCCTGGTCTTATTATTAGTGTTTATTATTAATATTATTAGTGTTTATTAGTGTTTAGCTCATGCATAGGTTTGTCCAATTAGAATATTCCCTTTCCAGTGTAAAGCAGTTTTACCTGTTGGCACATGAACTATGTTATTCAATGTAATATCAGGGTGTCTGAGACCTTGCTGAGCTGTCAAAGAACACAATCAAAAATCCCACTTCTTGATGTCCATATTTCAGCTGCAACATCCCACAATCATTTTAAGTGGCTTCTTCTGATGAATATGGTGAAAAGTTCACAGACCTTCGGTGGCTCTTGCAGTGATGTAGAAGTGGTGACAAATCTTCCTCTGCTGTGGGTTGATGCCCTGGGTTCCTCTATGGTGTTGAATTTGCATCATTTGTGAAGGAAGCCTTGAATGTGGTTTACTCACAGGAGCTTGGGTAGTAGCAGTAGAAAATGCAGAATATCATTCTATACCACTGGTGGAAAAAATTGAGATTGTGACAATCAAAGTGTGACGTGAAAAGTTGTCTCTCGCTTTGTTGGTTGTTGTTTTGGGGTTTTTTTGTTGGTTTTTTGTGTAGGTGCTGAATCACCAGAGGCTTCAAATTTTATATGTACTGGTGTCACTCAAGTGTGATTTTTTTCAAAAGTTTTCATAGAAAAAATACAGAAATTAATTTTTTTTTTCTTTTGTCAATTCTGAGAATCCTTTAGATTGAGGCAGAAATTAGGAAAATTTTCCTCTGTTCTACTGTCTCCAGTTTGCTCTAGATGATGCCCAAATAGAGCCTCACATTTATCCCCTTTTGTTGACACTGAGTGTGATATTCACAAAAAGGCTGAGTTAGGTCCCTGTTTACTTCCCCTGGTCAAATTTAGCCTTAATGATGATTTTATTTTCTTTTTACACTGCAGGATCTAGTGTAAAGTAATGAGACAAGGGATGCACTCCACTTGGTTGCAGGGTGCTTTATGGTGCTGCTACTGAAAGAGATGGCAGGATACAAATAATACCTGGAAAGTCTTATGTTACCTTGTGTTATTATGCCTTTGCCAAAATATTTATTTACTGTGAATTGAGATATGACCCTTTTATATCTACTCCTAATCTTGCCTCCTCCCATTTCAGATATGACTTAAGGATCCAGTATATCTATATCTATATATATTTAAAGTTAAGGAGAATGTTATTGCTTCATAGCCTTTGAAATATTTGGGTTTTTTTAAGCTGTTCTTGGATAGTACAAAGATCTGGCTTCTATTTGTGGCTGCTCTTGAATTATTGGTTGCTAATATCACCTCCAAATTGAAATGAGGGGGAAGGAAAGTGAAAATGTTATAAAAATGAAATGATGTGATTTTAATGTCTAATATTGTGCCACTTGCCAGGAGTAGAATAAAATGCTTTCTACTATTTGGGAATTGAGACTTGTCTTGTTCCATTAGCCCATGGGATGTTCTGATGATGATATTAACTTCCTTAGCCTCGAATGATTTTCTTTGGGGACCTGTGGAAATTTGAATTCACTGAATCCTGTACTGGTGTAATTTTTATTTTTTGAGCTCTTCAAAGACATAAAAAGAATACAGTAAAAAATTACAAAATCACTTAGTAATCTTCTGCCAGAATTACTGCAAGTTAGCAGTAATAAGATTGAAAGTATTAATGTTACTGGAAGAAAATATTTGTGAGTTTTGTTTACTTTCCCCCATAGAATCCAAAACTGATTATTGTTTTACTTTAGACCTGTGCCTTGTGCATAAGTGAAATGCTTCTTGACTTTGAACTTGGATTAAAACAAAGCTGGGAAACCTGTTCCTATCCAAGAACATCAAGAGTTGGAATCAGCCAAGAACTGGTAGCTTGGTGAACTTTGCCAGCTTAAAATTGTTTTAGGCAGAGACTGGTCTGTAAAGGCAAATAGTCATTTGGAAAGTCTAGACCACATCAAATCACATGTCACAGCCTCAGCTATGACTTGCTGATTTCAAGGCCACATAGAGAAGACAAGAATGAATAAATTGTCCAGTCACCTGCATAATTCAAAGCACAAAATGTCAGTTGGTAACTCCTGCTGTGGAGGAAATTCATCTTTCTAGGGTGTAAGTCAAAGCTGTCAAATCTGATCAATTATAGCTGGGCTCAAGTATGTCTTTGAGAGAAACCTACAATCTGAATTTAAAGACTAATCAATGAGAAATTCCTTAGTTCCTTTGGTAATGTATCCCACTGTGTTACTCATGCCTGTGACTATCTCCTACTCTGCTGCTGGGCTGAGCAGAGATGTGATTTGAGTGGATGACACGTAGGCTACTGGGAGCCTTACTGCAGTGCTGCCTTTGTCATGCTTTTTTTTTTTTTTATAACTAATTCTCAACTTGATGAAAAATGTGCAAAGTGAGATTAAATTACTAAATTATGGCAGACCCAAGGCTACCAGGAAATAAATCACCAGAGAAGAGACAATGGGAGGAATTTCAGTTGCAGAAAGTACCTCATCATGCAGTGAATTCTGCAGCTTCTTGGCCCATGGGCAGAAGTGATGCCTCTCAACTGAGAGAACTAGGGTAGGAGTGTTGAAATTACAGAAGTTAAAATTTGATTGAGAAGAGAATTTGGCCACTTAAGATCCATTTTTAGCGTATTACTCATATAAAACCCCAAAGATTGGTGTGTTTTTCAGAACAGATGTCCTTGCTGCTTCCTTCCTGAGCAGCCCCATCCAAGTGTTTGGGAACTTCTCTTCATGCAGGGTGTTTCTTGAAGCTTCTCTTTGCAATATCTTGGATAGGAAGACTTGTTCTGCAGAGTAAGGGGAGAAGTTAATACTGTACAACCAACCTGTGTTTCGATCTGGGAATGGTGGAAAAAGTAGGAAGATATGTATCTTATCTCTTCAGGAAGGCTTAGCTAGGCTGGAGTTTGAAAAGCACATTTCTGACTTTGGGTCTAGCAGGATTCTTCCTTTTCTGCCATGCTCAATACTTTGTACTTTCACCCTAATACTTCCCTGCCTGTTTGGTAACTCTTTGGAGCAGACATAATTTCTGGATACTGAACTGAAGAATGCTTTGCAACACAGTATTTTTGGGTTGTTTTTTTTTTTTCCTCTGTCACCCATCTCTCACCTCTCAATGAAAATCTGATTACAAATGATTCTCTTATTCCAGCCTGCAATATGGTGGCAACATTTTTGGTACAGCCAATTACTCTGTCAGAATTGATAAACTGTACAAGTGGTTTTCTGGAGATAACTTCTGAATTTGACCTGCTGCTGGTGTCCATGGGTCCTTCCAGTTGACAGCGCAGTGCTCTAAGGTGTTGAGAAGTAACATCAAATACATTGCTCCTTCATCTACATAATTTTGCATTATATTTCAACTGGCAACATACACAAGAAAAAGCACAATATAATCTACATCTGCATCTTTTTTTCTTGTAGTGTACAGTATCTTATAAAAAGTATTATTTACATTTTCTAGATAGAACAAATGCTTAAGATTATGTATATATTATGTATACAACTGTTCTAATAACTTCTGTATTATTAACCAGTGAAAACAGAACAATTTATTTCCAATTTAACATTATACTGCTCTAGTACCTTAAGGTGTAGACATGTGTCCCTAACAGTATTTTAGTTATTTCCATTCAAATGGGATGACAAGAACAAAGTCAGTGCTTTTGAAATTACTTTTGAGAGCAAATGACTGGAGATGTAAGGTGGGTTATCTTGATCCCTGAATGCAAGGGAGATCTTTAACATCCATATGCTCAGCAGCCAGGGATAGGCAGAAGGGACTTAGTTTTATCCTCTTATCAAGGCTATAAATAACTTTATAATTAAAATATATAGCCTTTGTGAGTTGAAGTTCTGAACTAATTTCAATGTCCAATAGTATCAATACCTGATCTTTAGACATACAGTCTGCCAGTCATGTCTGATTTGAGCTGTGGCTGGAGTCTGCTTTGACAACCCTGAATTTTGGCCTTGGTTTCGTGGAGGTTGTGAATTAATAGAGGCATTAACACTGCTGTGCAGCAGCACCTATTTCTGTTGTTGATGTAAATCAGGATCTTATCAATTGCCTGCAGAAGCAGCTTGTAAAGGTGGGGTGTGGTGCAGGGGATAATAAGTGTCCTCAGAGTTCACTCAGCATCTCTGAGTGACTTATTTTTTTCCTAGAGGGAGTCACAAGAGCTAAGGCAAGAGCAAAGGTGTTTGGGCCCTGGGAGACAAAGGGGCTCATGGATTGAGCCCAGAGTAGGAATAAGCCTGGATGTAATTCAGACTTTAGCTTCTGGAGCCACTGAAGCTCCCTTTCTCAATACTATGCATCTACTTGTCTAAGCTGTAAATATGTTTTCTAAGCTACAGTGACTGTCTTGTTGCCACACTCAGTCTTACCTTGCAGTGGCTTCTCAAGTCTTGTGTGGATCATTCTGGGCGAGTAGGGGAAATAGTGGCAGCAAGATGTGCACTGGCACTGCAGACACTTGGATAAGGTCACCTGGTTTAAAGAAAAGTCCCTCTCTTGGGAGACTTCAGTTCTTTCCTGGAACAACCTGGGCTTCAGTCCCAAGTGTGCTGCCTGGCTGGGGGCTCCCTGCCTCTGCCACTGCCCCAGCCTCTCCAGCAGCTTCCCAGGGCTTACACACCGGCTGAGAACAGCACCCTTGCAACCTGCTCAGCACCCTAGCAACCTTCTCCAGCTGCTCCCATCACCAGCTTTCTGACTTTTACCACTACAGGCAGGGAGCTAGGGACCAAAACCAAACCAACAACAAAAAAAACCCTACAAAATTGAGAGTGTTAAGGAGTTAATGTGCCAGCCTGGGTGGATGTGCTGGCCCAAAAGGGAGCTGTGACTGCTGCAGTGGTTTCCCAGCATGTGAGCCAGCCTGTTGAAAGATGGTATCTCTCTGCTGCACTGCGTCCTGCAGCATCAACACACCCACTGTCTCCTGCTGTTTGATTCCTCCTCTGCTCAGGGAAACAGGAGTTTTGTAAATATAAACACAATTGTGTCAGAGGAATGGGTGGATCTCTAATCAATTGCTTGCCTTTCTGAAGGCAGCCCCCAAACCACTGATTCCCATAGTGTACATCAGAAAAAGTAGCAATGCCATAATATCCAATACATAGACACAGATTAGCAAATCGCTTTGGCTTGGTTCTACTTCTATTTTATGCTTTTTCTTCTAAAAAAAACTTGCTGCTTCAAAAAAAGTACTCTGTGGTGTGACCTCAAGTTTGTTTCAAATACATGACCAAAAAAATACAGAAAACAGAGAGAAAACTGAAGGACAATGTTTGTGACATGAAGAAAACCTGTAAGAAGATGGTACTAAAGTTTCTATTAACTAGTTAGAATTTTGCTGATTCACACCTGCCACAGATGGATTGATGCTGACCAATGATGTGGTGTGGTTTTGTGTGCCCCCAGCTTTGGCACAGAGCCATCCACCATGGCAGTGAGGTCTTGGCTATGAGGCACCATTTTGATGCTTCATCCACTGGGTGGATATGTTAGCTAAAATCTGATGGGTCAAAGCAGGTAACTAGATGGAATTTTCTAACTTGCCTGTCACTGTAGCCACTGAATTGATCTGTGTTATGAAGTTTCTTCCTCCAGTAGCTCTGGGTAAGACCCTGCAAGATAAACCTCATAACCTCTGTAGACAAAGACTGCTTTGCCTTGTGGTTCACACAGCCTGGACCCCATGTTGTCCATAGATGGAAATGTGCATGGCTTCTGCTATCACATTTGGGTGCTTTCTAATTTACATATTTGTACAATTTTTGATAAAGAGTTATATTTTATGGCTTATATATTAGTTATGATCATGAACATACTGTGTGTTTCAGATGAGCTGGTCTGATATTTCTGCTACCATCAAGTGAAGCCTGATGGATGCTTTATCACATTTACATCTGAGAAAAATACCGTTTGTTATTCAATGCATCATATTAATTAACTTCTGCTGACAGCTTTAATGAACTGCAGGTCTTCTATAGGGCCTAAGGACAGGAGAACAACCTGTCACTCCAGTTTTCAAAAAGGGCAAGAAGCACAACCCAGGAAATTACAGGCCAGTCAGCCTCACCTCCATCCCTGGAAAGATGATGCAATAAGCTCATTCTGGAGGTCATCTCTAAGCATGTACAGGAAAAGAAGGTTATCAGGAGTAGTCAGCAGTGGGTTCACCAAGGGGAAATCGTGCTTGACAAATCTGTCAGCCTTCTATGACCAGGGGACAGTAGTGAATGTTGTCTACCTCAACTTCAGCAGGATTTTGACACTGTCTTCCATAACATCCTTATAGTGGAGCTCAGGAAGTGTGGGTTAGATGAGTGGACAGTGGGGTAGATTGAGAACTGGCTGAATGACAGAGCTCAGAGGGTTGGCATCAGTAGAAAGCAGCACCACAGAAAAGGACCTGTAGTCCTAGTGGGCAACAGGTTAACCACGAGCCAGCAGTGTGCTCTTGTGACCAAGACCACCAATGCTATTCTGGGCTGCATTAAGGAGAATGTGAGGGTGACAGAGCCTGGAACATGCTGCCCAGAGAGCTTGTGGGGTCTCTTTCTTTGGAGATTTTCAAAACCTGCTTGGATCTGTTCCTGTGTGGCCTGCTCTGGCAGGGTGAGGGTTGGAGTAGACCTCTTCAGAGGTCCTTTGCTGTTCTGTGATTCTGTGTTCCCTGTGGTTTCTCATGAAGTCATTATTGAATGGTCAATGAAGTTAGGCAACCAAGCACACCACAGAAAGCCTCACACAATTTAATTTGTCATAAGAAGAGAAGGACGTTATTTATTAAATAGGAGGTCTGTTGATGCAAGTATGACAAGTCACAACGTAATTGGTGCTTTTCTTTCATGATACTAATATACATGTTGTCTCTTTACTTTTTGATGATGTAATTCCCCATGACTCCTTGCCCCCTCAATCTACCTCTACAGGAAGCTCCTCTCTAAGTGATATATTTTTGGAAAAGTAGGACAATTTCAATTCTTCCTCCCAGAAAGGTGCCTTCTCGTCAGGCTTCTGAGTCATCCTGGCTGTGACTCACATGGCTTGCTGTCATGAGATGAGTCACTCCAAATTTGCTGGCATTAAGTCTGTCCTACTGTCTATCGGTGTCGTATCTGCTGTACACTGAGAAATGTTCTGAGCCACACAGTTGTAAGAAGACATTAGGGAGGGGTAACAAAAGAGAGGGAAAATCTCTAAGCAAGTGACGGTTGGCTTGATTTATCCTTTTGGGGTAGAGGGGGAAGGTGGAGGAAGGTGACAGTGGTGAAGTATAGACTATTCTGATGACATCAGCAGATGTTACTCCCTTGCCAAGTTCCACATGCAGCAACTTGGGAGTCAGTGTGAAAAAGAGACTCTTTGCCAGTTAACTGCAAGAAAGAGAGGAGTCTTTAACAGGATGAAATGCTGATATCTGAGAAAAAGAAACCTTTCCCCCTCCAATAGCTGTAGGAAGCATGTCAGCAGCTGAAGCAAAAGCTAAAGCTGAATAGTGATCATGTGCTATGTAAACTGGGAGAGTAAATATTCACTGCTTTTGTGACCTGTTGTTTTCTTCAGAGGACCCAGAGAAGAGTGGTAACAGCAAAAGTGGGTTTGCTTTGATCATTTGACTGTAGACATGTGCTTTGAGACTGCTCCCCAGAGGCTGGGCAGGTTGTCTCTCTCAAAGTTCCCTTTTGGCTTTTTCTTTGCTTTGTCATTTTCTTCAAAGTAGGGGAATGGTACCTAGACATAAAACCAGCAGGGGAGGAATAGTGTGTGTATGTGTTTTTGGATCTGTCCAAGAGAAAATGTGCTGAAAGGCTTCAGTACCCTGCAAGGCAAATTCATGTAAAGCTGGAGACTGTTGGGTGGCTGAGCTCTGCTTCAGAGCTGGAATGTGGGAGTTCAGAAGCAGCAGCAGAAAGGGCACTGGGTTAGGAGGCAGATTTAGATTCCGTTCCCTGCTCTGCTGCTGACCCATTGCATGACTTCTGGCAGGTCACCAAAGCAGCAGAGAGATTGCTTTACATGCTGCTGAGTCTCCCCTTCATTACAGGTAGCCTTCTTTTATTTTATTTTATTTTTTCCATTGGAACTCACCATGCCTCAGTCTTTTAATTTAAAACACAGCTGGAGGAAGAGCTGCTGCTGGTATCCTCATTCTGCAATGGCTCAGTAATTAAAGCTCTCACTCAGGATAAAGGAGACCAGATTCCAGTGTTCTTCTTTCTGAGTGAATACAGAAGCACTCAGATCAGAGGAGTAATGTGCTACCACACTAGTCTTGTTTTCAGCTGGGACACTCACCTCTCTTGACTTCATGCCACTGTGAAACCAAGGATTCAAGATGAATTGTAGAGGAGAAAAGGGTTGGGGAAAACACTGTTTTGTAGCCAACTGGTCAGGGACCTCACTAGGTATAGAGGAGACTTGCCTTCTTCCTGGTACATGTGCAGTTTCTTTGTCTTGTACCTAAATAAACCTTTAATTCTGTTTGATGCTTCAGCTGCGTGGCTGAGGAGCTCTCCCCTCCTCCTGCCCTTCATCTTTTTTCAAATGTGCAGAGTCCAGAGTGGTGGTTAAAGCCTTTTGATGGGATTTACAAGTGTGGGTTTGAACCTCATTCAGACAGGAGTGACTTAAACCTTTGTCTTTCCACGTCTTGTGCAACTACTGTAACCCAAAAACTACTACAAAAAGTGGGGAAAGGGGCAGATGCTCATCTAGGCAGCAGCAACTGCAATTTGTGTTCCTGCCAGACTGCACACCAGGTACAGGAGGAGTAAGGTCAGTACTTAGCTTCCACACCTTCCTCAGGTGTCAGCATCCCTTAAAACCTGGGGTTAGCTTTTGCTAAGAGGTACTGTCAGCAGGCTCGGTGCTTTCATTCCCTATTGTATCACCCAAGTTCTGCACTTTGCAGGAGGTGGGTGGGTCATCAAGGATAGTCATGGAAGAAGGGCTAAGTCTGAAGTCCACCTGCTGTTTTCAGAGGGCTGGAGCACCTCTTCTGAGGGAGTTTGGTCTGTTCAACCTGAAGAAGTAAAGGCTCTGGAGGGACCTTAGAGTGGCCTTCCAGTACCTGAATGGGGCCTACAAGAAAGCTGGGGAGGGACTTTTCATAAGTGATGATAGGAAAAGGAGCAATGGTTTTAAACTACAGCAGGCTAGATTTAGATTAGACATTACAAAGAAGCTCTTTATTCTGAGGGTGGTGAGACTATTGCTCAGTGAAGTTGAGGACATCTCATCCCTGAAAGTGATTAAGATCAGGCTGGATGAGCAACCTGGTCTAGTGGGAGGTATCTGCCCGTGGCAGGGGGTTGGAACTAGATATCTTTAAGGTCCCTTTCAATTCAAGCCATTCAGTGATTTTTGGATGTGTTCCTGAGTGGGTTGAGGTAATGCATACTCAGAACTGAAGGCTTGGGTTACCTTCTCTGAAGGTTTTTGTCATCCAGACGTAAATTTTTCAGACTTGACAAAGGTGCTTAAGCTTCCCTGTGGCATCATCTTTACTTTAGAGTCATCTTTTCAGAAGACAGCAACTGTGAAATAGGCAAAGATCTTTCCTTGGGGCTGTTTGCTCAAAAGTAGAGAAACACTTAAAGTAATTAAAAAATGAAATAATTTGCTTCTGTTGCAGAATTTGCAGAGTTCTTCTATTTTTTTTTTTTTATGGCACAGTCAGGATTTGGAAGATGGTTCACAACTTTATGGAATATAATTTGAAAGAATGCAAATCATTCTGACAAAAGTTTAAGCTCTTTGTTGTAATATATGTATCTGTAGTTGTTAGACATAATATCCAACAGCTCCAAACACATGCACTGGATTTAAGTCAAAGAATTTTGATGGCCACAAACCAGCCGGTGGTGTCCCTTTAAATTTTGCCATGGCACTGCTTTTATCAAGCTAACTAGCACAACAGTCAATGCCATGAAGAAGCTTAAAACATGCATATTTTATGAGTATTTCAGAGAACTGCCATACAAAAGAAGTAGGCTATGTCTACAGTATTATCACCTCACCTATTGTAACCTCCTCGTGGACTTTTTTAGATGAAAGAAAAGCTGCAGCGTGTGATCACTGCAGAGCAGGGTCAGAGATTGGAGAAAGGGGGAGGAAAATTATGACTTTGTGTCTCAGGACACTTCTTGTCACCTTGGTGCATTCTATTTGATCATCTGATTCTGTTCAGAGATTTATTCTAAGATTATTTTTGGAGTAATTCAGAGCTTATTAACCCCCAACACTAGCATATGATATTTTTTGGCTAAATAATATGAAATTTTGGCTATTTCTTTTTTTTTTTTTCCATTCTGAAAGCTCTTGAAAGTAGGGATTTGCCCAGGATTTATAAGACATACAATATCCTTTTATTCCGTTTCTATCAACACCTATAAAAACAGCTTTTCCCCTTAATGAGAATGAAGAGAACTGTTTGCTAAATGAGATGCAGTAGTTGCCTGTTTAAAAATAAAACAGCACAGTCTGCATCCTTTTAGTGTTTGACTCTTAGAATATTTACAGGTTAATTCAACTATAAACCACTGTTGGGAATACTAGTTTAGATGTAACATTACACAAGTAAAACTAGGCCTGCGATATATCTTGTGTCTGCTAGGCCATGCAGAAATAAGTGGGGTAGTGTTATTTCATACAAATATATAGGAAGAAACTGCAGCATTTATTATCCATTGACTGGTGGCAGCGAGGGACAAAGGTGATGTTCATGCAAGACAGATGATGTGGGCAGGGTGCTTTGGGCCTGGGTGGGTGTGCAAGCAGAGCTTGGTGGTGGCAGGAACTGTGCCTCTTGCTCTGCAGCTGAGAGGGTGATCAAGCACCCAGTGAGTCTAAGCCCCAGGGTCTGGTCTCAGGAGTCTGTGAGCTCCAGGGTTTGGTGGCCAGGAGCCTGTGAGCCCCAGGGTCTGGTCTCAGGAGTCTCTGAGCCCCAAGGTTTGGTATCCAGGAGTCTGTGAGCCCTGGAGTTCGATACCCAGATGTGTAATATTTATGGTACAAGGCTTGAGACAGGGAGCTAATGCAGGGCAGTCAGAAGTGCAGCTAATGACATGGCCATGAAAGGACAGTCCAAGGAGACTGTCACAGAGAGGGTACGTGTGGCTCACTAAGACTGGAGTGTCACCAGAGTATCACAGGGACCGATCGTGAGTGGCCTCCACCCCCTGGCGTAGTGTGGGTTTTGGTGATCTGTGTCAGAAAAGTCAGAAAGCCAAGGGAACCCCAAGAGAGGAGCAAGGCTGCAGTTTCCTCTCCCCAGCTTTACCTGGAGCAACCTTTCTGGTTGATGTGCATGGAGATGGAGCTGTGCCTGAGCAAATGGACTCCTGGGAGCCATGGTGCAGTGCAAGACCAGGGCTGAAAACACAGCCTGAGTTGTTGTTCCTACCTGTAGGGCAGAGGCTGCAGGAGAGATCTTCAAAACTTGGAGGAGACAGTTTACAGTTTTTGCTGTAGCCCTCTGAAATATAAAGGTTGAAATAGAACCTATGAGGTATATACCATGTTTGGGGCTGCCTCCTGTCTCCTGCAAGTAAAGCCTGAGCAAAGACTCAAAGGACGGGAAGAAAATTTTCTTTGGAAGTGGGGACGTAGAGAGCACTGACCTCTTGTCCTTCTGTGATCCTCTCCTAAAAATGTCCCCAAGTCCAGAGCAGTGGATAGGCCTGGATCTCTTACTACAAACTCTGCTTCCCCAGATTGCTGTGAGTAAAGGTCATTTCTGTGGCAAGAAAGTCAGGTTTCTTTTTTGCTCCTAAAAGTCAGATTTCCATGCTCCAGAATCAGTTAGTTACTGGGAAGTGACACCATGACCTGTTTTTACCACACTGAACATCTGTGTATTTGTACCAGAGAAACTTAACCCCCCCATACCTTTTTCTTTATTATTTATTACTGTTATAGGACTTTTAAACATCAATCTCTTTACAGGTGAGTCTTTAGTGTTGACTGGAGAGTGGTTTCTATTTGTAATGCCCATCCTTAGCAGCCTGATGATGGGGTGGGTGGAACTATGGGCATTGTGTCTGAGGGAGGTGACTTGGTTCACACCAGCTGCTGAGTGAGCAGAGGAGCTGCCTCTGAGCTCTCATGAATCCTGGGTCTTCTTGCCACTGCCATGGACTGCTCCAGTGGGCAGGAGGGAACCCCAGCACCACTGTGATGCAGGGAGTGGGTGATGCAGGATCTCTGTTTTGTGTGGAGTAACAGAAGGGGTAACAGCTTCTAATGGGAGTGAATAGTGGTAATGGCAGAAATGGTCCTGGGGCAGATTGAAACGATTCCCGTATGGTCTGGGGAAGATTTGTGCTAATAGATGAATATGCTATTAATCTTGGGAGGGAAGGGAAGAGGAAATGAAAAGGAGTGCCACTACTCAAGTAACCTTAGCGTAGCAATGTAAAGGAGTGATGAAGTGAGGAAGGAGTAAGCAACAAACAGCAAAGATGCTGTGCAACCAAGTTGTGTGCTAAAGTGAATTAGAAACACACAATAGTGTGGATTGGCTTTCTTCAGGAACCTTTTTAGTGTCTTCGTGTTGATATTATTTAAAGCTCTGTTCATACACTGTAATAGAAGAATGTTTCCACTTGCTTTGAGTGTGTTTGACTTAAATTCTTTATTGCACAACTTTGTGGCGTGTTGTTTGGTTTTGGTGCTTGCATGTTTGTTTGTTTGGGTTTTTAAAAAATGAATTCTTTCATGTTTACTAGGTAGATATGGGCAAACTGAAAATTACTCAAGTTGGTTTTAGAAATTGACAACTTAGATATGGTTTTTTTCAGAGACATTAATAAAATATTTTGGTGGCTAAGATGTAGTTTAGCTGTTTTTCCATAATTTAATTTTCCAAATTCAAGCCCTCTCTTTTGTTTTTCTTACAATGTGGTTGTCACATATGTTCAGTACCCTTATTTATGTTACAAATACCTAGCTACTATGCATATATCATTCAGTTGACATTGTTGGCACTGTTATTTCTGTTGGTAAAATTCTTGGCTGATTACATGTGTGAGTTTGGATAAGGGAAGATTTGTTGCAACTTTTAATCTTTCCAGTGTATTAGATGAAAAATATGACAAAAATGTAACAAAGTCTGCATTTCTCAGATTAAAGCAATTCTTATGAGTGACAAAGATAATGCATATTTGGAATGAGTGCTGTTTATATTTCTAGATAGCTAAAGAAAACATGATTTCTTATTTGTGAAAGCAATACAGTGAGCCCAATATAAACACTTCACTAGTTTCTAGATAAGTGCTTTTTCTGCACTGTACAATTGGAAATGGAATATATAAAAATGGAGTATATAAAATGATTTATAATTATATATAGTTTATATTTCCTTTTAAGGAAAGTCACTTTGAGGAAGTGTCACCATTGTGTGCTTTCAGTCCACAGCCACTGAGAAACAAAGTGAAAAATCATGTAAATCCAAGAAAAAAAACCCCCAAACCTTCCTTAATTTAGGTGAAAGTGTAAATACATATCTGATAATTGAAAATCTTATTAAAGTGTTATTAGAATTTCCCAATACACCAAAAAGCAAATCTTAAATTCAAACAGATGTCTAAGCAGAAATGCAAATGTGTACCCATATCTGCACTGGAAAGAGCAACAGCACACAAATAAAAGACATTTTTATCTGTCAGTAATGAGAATGGCAAAAGCCAACAGTAGTTTATTCAACCTTGAACAACTTTTTTTTTTTAATGAAAAAATGACCTTAGTGAATTGACACTTTAATTCCTGCTTTGGCTTGCTATTTATATGTTTCTGTTCTGACACGGAAACTTCTTCGCACAGGCATCTAACAATTATTAAAACTCTGGAGAGTTACTAAGAGGAAAAAGCAAATATATGTTGCTTGTGTCCTAAGCTTTGGCTCCTATATCCCCTGGAAATCTTTTCACACTGTTGTTGCACTGCTTAGAGGACAGCAAAGACATATTCCTGTTATGTGAGGAAACAATATAGGTTTCTTGCTGTGTGCTTGCTTTTAAAATAGCAAAACAATGTCTTGAATTGAATCCATTGGGAAAATGAGATTAGAAAGTGTTTTTTATTTTTTCATAAGCAGTTCTTTGTAGCCCATCCTCGAATTCTATCTATAAAGTTGCAACTGCAGCCTTGGCTGAGCTTGAGGACAGTGATTAACACATGTCTGTCTTATCCAGGTGCAGTTGTCCCCCACCTGGGAGGAAATTTCCAGTGATTCTCAAGTGGAAATGGTGCAGGTTGAGGCTGCCCAGCTTTCTGTCACTGGGCTCCTAATGTGGCAGATGATGGCTCAAATGCTACTGTTTTCTGGCAGGGTGAAGGTCAGCAGTGCTTACTGAATTGTTCAGGCAGTTTTGGATTATTATCTTTGGGTTTTGGGGCAGATTCCTTCAGGCTGCAGAGAACCTCTGTTTGGGAAAGGTCCATGAAGAAACTCTTAAGCCCTTGCTTATGATGATTATTAATGTTTTCTCTTTTATTAGGATAGAATGTCTGATGGTGAGGTCATTGGGTAAATTTGCTCAGAAAGCTGTTTTATGCAGATGATCATCAAGATAATTACTGATAAGCAGTTATTATATTATTCTTGCTTCATTGCTGCTTTGAACCTGTCATGGCTGTAGAGGTGGGCATGAGTGCTTGGAGTGTTATTAAATAAAGCAGCTGATAAATGATTCTAAGGAAAATTATTTTTCTGTTTTTTTTTCTGATGATTTCTACTTCTAACTGGTAAAGTGTCAAATATACCAGAACCTCTTAGCATTTGTACAGTCACTTCTCTGTCCAGATCGTAAGTTGAAGTCGTGGTTGCAGGGATGTGCAAGCTCAACAACAGAAGAGTTGTGAAATTGAGCACTCTTCAAGAGTGTTTAGTTGTGAGAGTCACATCTTGGCTAGTTTGTGGCCATGCTCCAATACTCCAAAGCTGCTAAACAGGGAGACTACTTGGAAGTGTTTGGGTGGCCAACCATCCAGGTTAAGAAGGGACAGTCTTGCAGCTTGGTGGCTAATGAGCACAGAATTTAGGGTTTCTGAGTGTTTGGAGTGGGGGGAGAGTGTGTTAATCCTGGATATACTTCTATTGTAATTTTAGTCTGGTTTCCCCCATGGAGAAAGCACATTTTCAACTGTTATGTCACTGTTGGGTTGACTTAGATGGAAAATTGACCAATATGACAGTGAGGTGGAGGTCACAGATATGTTACAGTCCTGCATGTTTTATGAACAGAAATGAGTGTAGGAGAGTGAAAGATCTGCATGAGGTGAAAGCCATTGGGGTTACTTACCTGTTTGAGACAGGAGAAATTGCACAAGTGCAGCAGATGTAGTAAGTGTCCCAGCCACGTGAGATGATTCCAGTAGAGCTCCCAGGGAAATACAAGGTATGTCAGTTAAGAAATCAGACTTCCTTCACTGTACTGCCTAGAGAATTTTCTTTTTAGATGGTAACAAAGGCATCCAGAGTAGTAAGAAAGAAGTTAAATCCTATTGTCACCCACCCTTTATATAGCCTGAGGTCTAAAAGCAGGGACTTGGTATTCTGTCTGTGCTGTAAAGCACTGCACAGTCTGGGCAGGCAGTTTGGAGAAAACCAATTTCTAACAAAATTCAAGGGACAAAGCCTTGTGCCAGCCCACAAGCTGGCTGAATTCTTGCTTGCTAGCCACAGATGGTATCTGCAGATCGCTTTGATGGGGCTCTGCTCCTCTGAGGCCCTTTTTAACTATTTGCTATTCCAATAGCACACAAATGGGTAGTAAAGTGTCACACAAAGCAGCATTTCACTTGCCAGCTGCACCCCTTCTCTTGATGCTTCTCACTAGGGAGCCCTTGAGTTAAATGGTGCATAGTCAGCTGGCTGTATTTTTCTTCTCATGCAATGACTTCACCTCATTGCCTCCCAGGTGAAACTGGGGCTGCCTGCATCAGCAGCCTGCTTCTGATTGCAAAAAAGGAAGGTAGAATTTATGACTGTTGACTGTGGAAAGCAGGGACATTGGAGCACTAGCCTATTTTAAATCTATTATACTAACTTTTTGTTGCAACCAACACTGCTTCTGGAATTGTGCTTTCTTGGTCAGTTTTGTTTTCAAATACTGCAATAGAAAGTTGAAAAACGGGAAAGGAAAGGAGAGGAAAGGAGTATTTTCTTAACAGGAAAAAAAAGTATGTATTAATCTTCTCTGTGACTCCTGAGAAACAGCAGAGTAATCCTAGATATAATATTCAAATAGTGCTTTCAGCTCTCCATTTCTCAGTTTAAAAAGTGTATAACTAAATATCTGAGTATACAGAACATAAAAATGCACTATTAAAAGAAGGGGGAATAATACTGCTTTGTTTGCTTCCCTGCTCTAGCAGCTTTTTAGATAATGCAGACTGAACACTTTTAATTGTCTTGGCAAGATAAATTTGAAAATCCATCAATCCCTTACCTATTATTCTAAACTAGTTATTTAAAAAGATGTAAATCCTCTCATTTCTATGGACTTGAGCAGTGACAAATAATTACAAGTGTAAGCTAGGATCAAGTGTATCTGCAAATAAAAGCCTGTGCTCTCCCAGGGCTTCTGCAGCTTGAGAGTGACTGAATCCAGGCTGCCCAGTGAGAGGTTCCTTGGCAGTCATCTCCTAGTAGGTTAATCCTATGCTGACAACATTTAAGAAGAAACCTTGTTTTCTTCATTCTCCCTCAGCATTTAGCCTAACCTATTTAATACAAAGGCAACAACTTAATTAAAGCAAAAAAAATCTTAAGCTCAGCTTGTCCTATTACTCTAAAACCCAGTGTGGAAACTGAGGAAGTTGAATGGTGCGGAGCAATTTGTTTATTTTAGGCAGCTGCAGGCAAAAATGAGTGGAGGGGAAAAAAAAACCCTTCTCAAATGATGTCCCCAGGCAGAGTTTCAGGCTTCTAAGGCACGTGGTGCTATTTGCGGTGCTGTTTCTCACGGGCCCCAGGTGGGAGAATTGCTTCCCACAGAGCCCTGGGGAGCTCTTAATGTGACAATGCTCTACCAGGTTGCACGGCTCGTTTCTAATCCCCTCGGAGGTTACCAGCTTTCCATTGGCAATCACTCTCGAAGACAGAAAAGTACTGAAAATGTGGTAATACAGAGTGCTTGAGAAGTGGTGCCTTGGGAAACTGAAGTGGTGTGGAGTTCTAGGGGCTGAGGATGCCCGTTTTCTCCAGCTAGCCTACAGCTGCTTATGAGGTTGTGTCCTTGCTTGATTGTATGGGTTTCTCTGAAAAAATAATAGTTAACTCACATAGACCTGCTTGATGACTTCATAATTCCCAAGCATTTCATGTATCCTGTGTTTCAAGGACAAATAGTGTGGTTGGGGTTGTTCTTCATATCAAAAGTGATAACAGGTTTGATTTTAGTTATATCAAACTGAGTGAACAAGGGAATGGAAAAGGGAAGAAAAGCAAGAAGCAGGAAAAGATACTGAAATAATTGAAAAGAAAAAGAAAAAAAAAAAAGGTGTTTGGACAAGAAGAGCAGAACAATTCCTTCAGCCACAGCTCAGGGCTGTAAAGATGCCTCCCAGAAGAGAAGAGCTGTGGAGGGCAGAGAGGAGAGGAGCCAGCACTAAGTGGGAAATCCCAGGAAGAGCATCTTCCAGGGCTCAATAACTGTGACACCAAGCTACCTTGCCCTTCCCTGCTTCTCCAGGCTGTGAGTTTCTTGGTCAGGCATCATGTGTTTCTGCCATCCAGTGCTCCCACAAGTGCTATAAAACTATTTTGTTGCTCTAGTGAAACATGTGAAAACCTGGAGTGCGCCATGAACAGGAGAGGAGTGTGTGACAGAAAATGCAAGAGGGGTGTTTTAGTGTGAGGAAATGGGAATTTTTAAGTTTTACACTTCAACTCTACCCCACTAGTGTCACTTAATAAATCACTTAAATAAAGGGCTGCCATGAGGCATGGAAGCACCAAGGAGGTGTGAATGGAAAGTAGCCTGATGGAAAAATAATTTCACCTCTCAAATGCACCCTAAGGCACATTTCAGAGGCTTGAACTAAAATGCCCAGAGCTTACTGTTGTGCTGTTCTGGAAGCC
Organism: Ceyx melanurus; assembly: GCA_024611195.1. Lineage (NCBI taxonomy): Eukaryota > Metazoa > Chordata > Aves > Coraciiformes > Alcedinidae > Ceyx > Ceyx melanurus. The sequence goes on along the minus strand of JANHGL010022862.1, from coordinate 27,534 downwards.
TGAGAGAAACCACTCCAGAATAGTTTGAGTGCTAGAGCTGTCTCTGGGGATGAGAGATGCAAGTTTGGATCCTTCAAACACAAGGGAAGGACCTGGACCTGTGGTGCTTACTGCTTCATGGTAGGTGTAGGTACTCTTGGTTTTTCAGCATCCAGTGGGAGGCTATCATTTCTGCAGCCACTATGGAACCAGTTTAATCATATAGAATTATCTCCTCACCAGGATTTTTCACTAGAAATAATTTTCTTCAGCCCATACATCATTGCTGTAAGCTAGCAAGACAGGTACAACCCCATTTTTTTCAATAGAGACACTAAATCTGCTGTCCTTAGCTGGTAGAATTCGTCTTCATAATCTATCCCATAGAATCACAGAATGTATTGGGTTGGAAGGGACCTCCAAAGGTCATCTAGTCCAACCCCTCCTTGGAGAAGGAGGGCTGTTGGCCAGAGCTCTGCAGGGCTAGCAGCTGGGCTCTGAAGGCTGGCACTGACACTTCCATCAGGCAGGAGGGGAGGGGGAGCAGCTGTGGCACTGGCTGCCTCTCTGCTTGGCTTCTTTTTGAAATGAAACATTTTCCTCTAGCTCCTGTTGAGGCAGATAGAACCTGTGTCTCCCAGTCATGCTTTTTAGCCAGGATTTTGTCTGGTGAAGTGGGGAGGACAGTGGACCACAGGCTTTGCCACTGCATTGGACCGATGCTTTCAGGCCACTTGCTACCTCCTTGTGATCCATATTAAATAGGGCAGAAAGGAACATTGTGCTGCGCTAGGTATTTTCTGGCAGAAAATTTCTGATTCACTAATGGCCTTTCCTCAGTTAAATGCTGTACAACTGCATTCTTGTAATTAATATTTAATCGAACACTAATAGCACTTTATGCAGAATTCAAATGTGCTGGTGAAACCTTGCTGCATCTCACAGCTTTGGGCTGTTGTGCTGCTTACAGAACAGTTGTGTGTGTGTGTGTTTTAAAACGATACGTCGGCAGAACTCTGCTTACATCTCTGCAGTCAATGTAGGGGAAATATAACACAGGTAAATGAGACTGCTGGTTGTTTTGCTCTATTAAATTTTACAACACTGACAGCAAAATAAGACCTTTAGAGGCCACAGTCCCTTTAGAAGACTGGACGGTATGTTTAGAAAAATATTATTATTGAAGAGAAACAGTCACTTACTGTTTCTTTTTAAAATTTTGCCTACAAAATTGAAGGTTCATAGAAATTCCAGTAAGTTTTTATCTTCCTTTCCTCTCTGACCATTGGATCTCATAACTGCCATCAGGCAATCTGGCTTTTGATCTCCAGTTCCTGAGAACTAAACATGGACTCCACTGCTACATGGAAAACCTTAAACCTAAGACACGATTAAAATACTCAGTGAAAGGAAATAGAAATCTACATGTGTACAATTAAGAATAATAAGGGGGGGAAGTCACTCTTCCTGGTGAAGTGAGTGTTGACATACTAGCTACTTCATTTCAGGTTTGAATGAAAATGCTTGTAATGTTTTTCTTCAGTTGTCACTCAAGCCAGTGTTAATTACACTGTAGGGTTTCCCCAATGACATGTTTGTTGAGCTGTATGTAAGTGACAAGATGATAATGTCTAAATGATTGGTAAATGTGTTGGCTTTGAGGGTTTAAATATTTGTATAAATGATTCTTCCAAAAGCTGAGGAATGCTTGACATCTCCACAGATACCAAGATAACAGCTTTGTTATACACCTTATTTTAGGGCTGTATTTTGATTGTTTTGCTCATTTTGGTAATTTAACTCCAGCAAAGCAACCATGAAAATCCAAGGGATCAAAATAAGAAGGAATCCAGTATGGGGAAGGTGACAGAATTTCCCATTTAAAGAAGGGATCTCTGATGTGGCTTTATACAAATGCAGCTATGATGCCTTCTTCTCTGAGAGCATATGAGGAGAAAATATATCTGAAGTTAGTTTCTTCATGTGGGGAGTACCACTTGCCACTGCGAAAGAGGCAATTTGGACAAGTTTAATAAAACTCTGCAAAGTTATTTTAAAAGATGAAATTAATAATAAATACCTTGATTGAAATCCACTTGGTCTTAATAGGAATAATATTATAATGATTTTATATCTAAGGAGGTACTGACACGTTCAGTTAAGATGTGTGTGATGGATGTGGGTACCAGGATGACTGTCTAAAATAATTTAGAAACTTTCCCCCAATTTTTCTATAAATTAAGAAGCATGTCTTAGACCAGAAAGAAGAGTGGAGTAAGGGAATATGTGAATCAGGGCAGAGAAGAAGGATCTTTATCTGGCACCATTTCAGGTTGCATAGGTAGAGAAACCTCCCAAGGAAGCAAACTGGGCTGTGGGCAGGAGGGGAGAAAGGGCAAACCCAAGCTCTGTGTCATGGCAGACAACCTTTCCAGTCCAGTAGGCAGCTTGCATGACAGTTAGGAGATGAAAAGTATGGTGGATTTACATGGCAAAGGGAAAAGATACTGTCTATAGAGGGATCTGGGCAGTTACTGGAACAGTGAAATTCTCAGAGCTCAGCTGTCACAGAATCAGTGGGTTTTGAATGTCTCCAGAGGAGGAGACTCCACACCCTCCTTGGGCAGCCTGTTTCAGGCTCCATCAACCTCACAATGAAAAAGTTTGTCTTTATATTTCCATGGAACCTTCTGTGTTCCAGCTGGAACCATTGCCCCATGTCCTGTCACTGGACATCACTGAGCAGAACCTGGCTCCATCCTCCTGACACTCACCCTTTACATATTTATAAACATTAATGAGATCACCCCTCAATCTCCTCCAAGCCACAGAGCCCCAACTCCTTCAGCCTTTCCTCAGAAGGGAGATGTTTCACTCAGCTATGAGTTACTGCTGTGTAAAAATCAGATAATTTACTGAAGGTGTCAGAAGTTCTGCCAATGGAACTACTTTTTTTGAGACAGGGGCTTTTTGCAACCTCATAGGTATTGCAATTGTCTAATAAAGATGTGAATTGGGCCATGGCCAACTTTTTCTGTAACTCAAGTGATGCTACAAATAGATATTCCAAAGGATCTTCAGTTTTCTTGGAAAGAAAACCTTTTTTACTCCTACTTAGCAGAGAAGTTCAGGCAGTGTCCATGACCTCTCTGAATTGATTACGGTGTAGGGTGTTCAGTAAAAAATAATTCAAGTATTGTTAACAATCACACAACTCTCTTCCTCCCTCAAGGATCCCACAGTCCACTTTATTGACTTCAAGAACAGCTCAGAGATTTTTGCCTGCCTTTTACACTGAAATCCAGCTGTTCAGTGCTAGAGCTTGGCCATTGGTTGGCCTCTCGGGGCAAGTTTCCTGTACACTTTGCAGCAAGGAGAGGGGCTGCTTGCTGGAACTGTGGATTGGAAAACAGGATTTGAGGATTAAATAGTTTAAGGAAAGTATTTACTGATAAAGCTGGGAATTTGATGAGGGATTGGGAAATTATGTGGCTTAATGAGTGTTACTTGAAGAATAGCAGCAAGGCTGCCTTACCTTCTGGTCCTTCTGGAATCTGCTAGTTGTGGGTGGCACTTGAGGTGATGGTGGGCTTTCTTCTTTAGGCTTTGTAGCTCTTCAGTCTCAATACATGAAATTATATTAAAGGAATTTAATAAACATAAACTAAAGTGTAGAAACAGAATGAGGACGGGATTTCAGTCTAGCATCATTAGCCAGTAATTTCAATGAGGTGACAGGAAGCACTGGAGTCACTGAAATTTTGTTTAATCTAAAATAAAGGTAAATAAGAATGGAATGGGATCATTCTCATTTTGTCTTTCAAGTGTCTATTACATTGAGCTTCACGTGACAGAGGCTGTGTCTTTTGTTTTGTACAGCTTTGAGCGAGTTGTTGTGATTCTGAAAATAACCACTAATCAGCTCCCCAAGAATTGTCCATTTGGATGAACTGCTGTGTATTTTCAGCTGCTTTTGACATTATGCTGCTAAAAGCTGGTTTGCTTTTCAAATATATTCCTCAGCTGTAGTTCGAGGTTCAGCAGCACAATTGGCTTTGTCTGATAGGTTTAGAGATTACAAGGTTGGGAAAGGAGTATGAAAGAGGAAGGGAGGAAGATGCTGGATGGGGTCCTTGGGATAATAAGATATTTAATATATCTTAAAGCCCCTCTCTGCTTCTCTAGTGGGCTGCCCTGTTGCTACAGACCTGTTCCCATTTTCTCTCCCCCACATTAGAAGATTATACTACATTATAGCCACATTCTGTTGAAATTTTGCTTGATATTGTTCTGTATTATGGTCTTACGGTTGCCAACTTTTAATCCAAATTCTGACTTGAGCATAAGAAGTAATAGAGATATTAAATGAGAGATAGATAGACTGTATGCACTCAGGTTTGATTCAGTTAAGGACATATGTTGCAAAGTGACTGCTGCAGTACATTGCAGCATGGAGTTGTTACTAAAATCAGAAGGAAATTTTGTAAAAAATGTGTTGTTATTAGTGTTATTATGAACAGATTTGATAACTTCTACTAGAAAATATTGTATTTAAATCACAGTTGTTGCCTTAGCTATAGTTAACCAATAGTTACCTTAAATACCCACTCTAGTTATTGTTTCTGTTATTTTCAATGCAGGTTTACATGCAAACGTTTCTTTGGTGGCTAAGTGTGTTTTGTAAGTTAATTAATTATAAGTCAATGTGTTTTGTAATATTAAATTTATATGGTTTGTATTTATGTAAATTTATGTTTATTATTTTAAATCAACAGTAGTATTTACTTTTTTTGCTAAAATATTAGTGAAGTATTTTTTTTCACTCTCTGTATTTCTATCACAGTCTTCTAAGAGCAAAATGTCTATGTTATATAAATATAATGCAGCTGAGAAGCTTGACAACACATTCTGTTGTCCTGCTCACATCTTTACATTTGGTCCTTACCTGTGGAACTTTTCCTTCATTAGCTGCTTATTTGTTCTAACACAAGCCTATAAAAGTTCATTGGGGAAATTAAGTTGTGCATTTACAGTACCTTGTAATTTGAAAAGTAGCCAAATGCTGAGTGCATCCCAATATGTTTCCCAAATTTAGTTTAGTTTGAATATAATTAACTTCAGCGTCCATAACTTGCTCTGCCAGTACCAGCATCACTGCCAATATTAATAGGGCTTTTTATAGGTCAGGGTAATTATAAGCAACATATCAGTCTCAAATGAGCTGATAAATATAGCATAGAGTTATAGCAAAATCTAAGTGCAGATTAGTCCCATGACATAGACAATAACCTTGCCTATGTCTTGGGATTATAATAATATTTACATTATGGTGAGCAAGTCACTATTTTTTAGTACAAGGATCCTTTTTTTTTTCCTCTATATTTCCTTATGGGTATTATACCAACTAAATATCCTGTTATTTACATTAGTTCACCAAAACACTTCTGGTAAAAAGCTGTATGAAATGCTTAATCTTGAAGCATCTTGAGGATTTGAAAGTGGGATCAAAAAATAAATTCCCCCAGCCTTAAGCAGTCCATAGATAAGAAAAAGATGTATCAGTGGCAAGACAGGCAAAAAAAAGAAGCCTGTAGATAAGCAAAGGACACATTTTGCTGATGAGAGGTAGGTAAGGAATGTTTGTAGGTAACATTGACAGTCTGCTGAAGTCTGTGTCCTGGAGTGACCCTGTGGATGCCTAAGGACTTCTAAGCATTTTGAACCATATCAAGCACCTCCAAACTTGACTCCGAAGCAGACGGGCTCTGTGGTTGGCAGAGCTCTCATGCTGCTAACAGAGTGTGCTTTGCCTTTTCACCTGATGTTTCTGAGCTTTCAAAACATTGCTTCTGGATTTTAGGGATTTAATTACATTTTCTGCAGCTCACTAAAAGGTTGATGTGAGAGTAGGATTTCACCATAAGCTTCTGCCACGGTCTGTTCATGCACCTTTATAATCCTGTAATATAGGGAATACAATCCTATAGCATAACAAAGTTTTTAACTTTTGGACATAGTTATTATATTATAGGATTGTATTCCCTATATTATATGATTATGTATTTTATATCTAGACTCCAGAAGCTTCCTGAAATCTGTGAAACTATGACAGTACTTGGGAGAGTTTGCCTCAGACTCAAGAAAAATCAGTAGAAACTCTTGTCTTTAAACTTGGCTGGTTTATAATTCACTTACAGAAACATGTTAAAACAATTTACCCTCAGGAGGATATCTTTTTGTTTGTTTTAATGAAGTCAGTGGTCAAGATGGAATTTTAGAATTCTCAGAACAGAAAATTGGAAGACCCAATCTGTGTCCCTTTTATGCTGTTAGAAGATTTGGAAAATACTTGGAACAGTATGTTTGAGCTAAGGTTCTTCAGATTACTGACTGGGCTGGTGCCTGGATTTGCCTCTTGCTAAGTAAGTGTTGGGAGTGACAATCTGTTGGAGTGAGGCAAAGGGAGAGGCTGTGTCGTTCCTGCAGGTGGAGGGGACACTTTTCTGGGGAGGTGGTTCACGAGACTCGTGTCCTTGGTGACCTGTTGTGTTTTGCATCTGAGTGAGAGTAGAAAGGACTGAGAGGGCAAAGCAGTAACACAAAACATATCAGTATGTAAATTTTACAAACCTGTGAAGTAATAACGTTGTTGCTGTGCAATTCTTAATGAAGGAATACAGGTGAGCATTATTTATTTATTTATAAATATGAAACAAAATCTGATGCCATTAACTGTAGGTTAATGAAATGGCTAGCAAAACATTTTCTCTCTTAACCTGAGAGTTGTTTCCTTTGTCATTTTCACATTTATTTTATCTATATGCTACCAGCTAAATTCTATGTATGTGCAACAGGACCTGGTTCTGCCTTCATTTCTCCTGGCTTCAGTTTCACTGATCTCAGGGATTTTGCTGCTCAGAAAAGTGATAACTGTTGCAGCCTCTTCAAGTGATTGCAAAGTGAGGGTTAAAAAGTGAGATGCTATGCAGCTTTTGTGTGTGCATGCACGTGTCACATAAAGGCTGGCAGGGCTTTGGTGCTATTTCCATAGTGGCTTCCAATAAAATGGGTTTGCTCTGTCAGATGGAAAGTAAACTTGACTTTTTTTTTGAGTCTGAGGCAAAATATCTTATTGTCTGCTGAGGTTTATCTGTCTACAGTGTGCTGCTACCAGGTGCTGTTTCACCATTTCCGAGAGCACTGAGAACAGGAGGTACATCTCCATAATTAATAATAGAAGCAGTTTCCTTTCTAACTTTAACAGTGTCAGAAAAGATCTGGACCATCTTGCTTTGTGAACCAGCTCCTGACAGCTGCTGAATAATAGAGAGTAAACTCCAGCTTGCTTTCTCTCCAGTGGATGTCCCATGTTACTTGTTATTCATTAGGCTCTGTTTTCATGCAAGTTCATTAAATAGAATTGGTGAGTGATAGGTACCTTGCTGCCTGAAGGCCACTTTGATTCCCATGTTTTAGTCTTACCTTCTGCCACTATATACTTGCAAGTACTTGAGGAAGAAATAATTACAGTGCAGGTAAACTTGCTGAATTTTTTAACATTCTTAATGATCCCTAGAAAACTGGCTTCCAAATTAGAGTCTCATGCTTTGCAAATAGTGTTGATCAGTCATTACCCTGCCAGGAGAAGGAATACAAAGCTCCAGAGTTTCTGGTTCCAGAGATGGTTTGATGCTGTGCTCTGGCTGACCACTGTAAGCTGGATCAGTGTCATCTTTCTGGTACCTCTGGTGTTGCCACCTGCTGTTGGGGTTCACTGGCTACTCACTGTAGAATTGGCTGAGCTGTCTGCTGGTTTGGCTCAGAAATCATGCATTGCTGACAGAGGGAAAGCAGAGCAATGAACAAATTAAAACTAGAAGCAAATCTCATCCTTCCATCTGAGATTTGAACTTGATGTTCGTGTTGGTGTGGGTATTGTTACGTATCTTGGAGGATAAACTAAGTGTGGCTACACTTCTGTAGCAAAGTGTAGTTGTACTTCAGAATTATGTAAGAAGAAAGCTGTCCTGCTTGCAGTGCTTATAGTGGAGGAGGCCTAGTAGCAAGATTTTAAGCCACCGTAAGACACTTGTGAGTCTGGGTTGGTCTGTGGAAGTCCATTGACTTGAAGTCCCTGGGTGATGTGCTCCAGCAGGCACCCAGTTAAAGTTTCTGTGGGTACAAGAGGAGTCTAACACAGGGACTCCTTGTTGGAGACAGGACAAGGGAATATTTGCTTTCATATACATGGCTAGACACCATCATTTATTCTCAGTCTGTTAAAATCAGAAGGTTTCTTACAGGTCTGTATCAAAGCTGGTTTTACACTGTGAGCTTTAGAGAACATTGTTATAAAGGGTGGCTTTTGTAATGTTCAATGGAGGCTGGTTGGAGCTTTGTATTGAGGAGGAGTTCAACTTGGGTAGGAAATGGTGGTGATGCACAACAGGGAAAAGTGGCTTTTAATCACTGGGGTACAGAAATAGCCTAAGTGCAAACCTGAGAGAAAAATAATGATGGACGGAGAGAAGCATAATTAAATATCGAAAGTGGTCATTTAGAGAGAGCCTTCCAAGGAATTTACATTTGTGGCCAAATGCTCCAGCTCCAGAAGGCGATGGAGGAGTGAGATATGAGTCATCAAGGGTACGTTGGCTTTGGATTGAAAGTAAGAATCTGTATTTAAGGGAAACAGAAGCACAGAGGAAAGATGTTCAAGGTGTCTGTCTGGACTGTGGTGGCTCCACATAGAGAACTGGATCACCTTAGCTTTAGACCTAGAAGTGAGGGTTTACCACAGGGCAGTTACTACACAAAATCAGGACATTTCCCCCAAAACTTGGTAATGGTTGCAAGAAGAAAGCAAGAGTTCAGAGCCAAAAGCAGGATTTCATGTTGTACTCTCATGGCTGATGTCTCTTTAGTGTCCTGAATGAGCAGCAGTAAGCAACTAGTCAGGTATTAAATTATTAAATATGTTACTGTTTCATATTAGTTTTCACTACAACCTTTTGTTTCTGATTTTTCACCCCAAAGTGCAACCATGTGTGTTGCCCAGATGCATTTTTTAAAAGTCTTGTGATTTTTCTAGTGCTAAAGAAGAGGCTTGAATGAGTGAAAAAGTAGCTGGCAAATAGTGGGTGTTGTATTTCCACAGTGCTAGTGGGACCTGCACCATCTCTGTGGGCTTTGTGGCTTGGAATGAATATGTATCTGACTCTGGGCTGTGAAGATCAGAATGAAGCTGATACATAATGGGAGTTTGGGAGGGTTTTTTTCTGACAGCAACAATATGGTGCTTCTTCTGACTGTGATATATGACCCTTATGGTGGTGCTTGAACAGCAGTCTTGACAGACCATGGTCTGCAGCGATCTTGGGCACAAGAAGGAATGATGGCTTTGTCACAAAATCATTGTTGCTTTGGTAGGTGAAATGGTGAAGGAAGCTGGGTGATGAGATTGAAAGCAATGAAGACAAATTGTAGTTTAACAGAGCTCAGATCTCAGGTTAAGCTTAGAAACTGTGCCCTGAACGTCTGTTCTGAGGGACATCTCAACCTTGAGAATGTGAGATATGTGGATGGAACATGGATATATGTTTGACAAATAAGAAAACTCTAATTCTGATATCTCATAAGCAAGATTAACTTTCTTGACAGGTTGACACATTGTCAAACTGTAGAGGCTACAGTCCAGAATAAAGCACAGTTACTAAAAGGATATTGATCAAGTTGTGAACAGAGCAGTCACTCTGCTGCAGGACTTGACTGTCATCTTGAATGAAAGAAATATACTTTAAAATTGGGTGGACAGAACCAGCTGGGAGTTTTGTTTTGCCAATGGCCACCAAGTAAACAGGAGGACTTGTTTCAGACTGCTCTGTGATAAGAGATGCTGTGTCTTGATAAAAGTACTAGTGAGGTGGGTGTTTACCTTCAATTGCCATCTAATATTGCACTAATATAAAAGGATATAGTGCAAAATTGAGCAAAGATATTAAATTCAGATCCTTTATGCAGCTGTCTGCTCAGTTGTGTTTCACCCAAAATATTCAAGTGGAATCGCAGTGAGAAACGATGCTGTGACTGGGAGCATCATTTATTTCACTTCTCACAGCTGAATTCAAGACTCCTGGCAGTTCTGAGGAGTGAAACACCTCAGGAAAAAGTGGGCCAACTTGTCCCAAAGATGGACTGAATGCCAAGGAACAAGAACATCAGATTATTGTAGCCTGCTTTTCTAATGGATTTTCTTACACTGTTAGCTGATGTGTAAGAATGCACCAGTGCCAGCTAAAGCTTTTCTTGTGACTGTGGCACTTCCAACAGTATTCTCCAGTGCCTAATAAAAGGTATGCCCTCATGCTCTAGTCTCTCCCACAGTAAGGACACTGCTAAGGTACCTCTTCTCTACCAGGATGTTATTTTTCATGGGGCTTGTGGGAATTTTGCAAGTTTCTTGTCCCTGCTATGCTGTCTGGAACCAGCCAGTACATCCAAAAAGTTTCTGTGGGTTGGGAAAACAGACACAAACATTTAAACACCTTTTCAAGTATGGGTCACATATGACTTGCTGGTGTGTGGAATCAGCCTATAAATAATGTTTAAGAGTCAAGAAGTAATTAAATTCATGATTGCTGGGAAAAGCAATAGAAGTGACAGGATAGAGCAACTGGCTATACAATGCTGGTTTACCAATGTTGACCATGCTAACTTATTAAAATTTGGTGTACAGTTTTTCAGTGGTTTATTCTCATCTTTGAACTATGCATCTGAATTTGCCCAGTGATTATAACAGCTATTTGTTATAACAGCTATTTGTTAGGTTTTGGATAAATTATAGGATTATTGGAAATACTTTTTCTTTCCAAATAGCAGGACTTGCAGGCTATCCATGCTGGCTGTACTTGAAGAGGTACTTTAACACAAATGGCTGTTCTTGGTGTGGTAAATAAATATTTTTAATAAAGTTTATAAACGTGCAAAATTAAGTTCAGAATTTTGCTTTGTCACAGAACAGATAATTGCATTTATTGGCAGAGGTAGGCCAACTGGGAAAATTTGGTTGAAAAAAACCCTTAACATCAGTAATAAAAAACTGAGGGTTTTCCTTTTTTTTTTTTTAAACATTGCGAAATTCTGCTAGTTTAATAATTCAGGGAAACATGAGTAGGTGTGAACAAGCACTGCACTACTCAGAACTGCACCCTTCACAGGGAGAAGCAATAGATCCAGTTTCTCCCCCCATCAAATGTTTATGGCAAAGCCTCACATTCTTGCAGCTTCTAGCAAGCTTTCTTAATCCCCTGGTGTGCTCTGTGGCCCATCATCCAGACAACCCTACACTACACTTGCTGCCAAGTCACAGATGAATGCAGAAGTAGTTGGCAGAACCAAACATCCAGAGGTAAAGGAGTTCTGTGTATTTTGGCATATTCCCTAACAGCCTCTGGAAGGTATTCTGCAGGTAATGGTATTTCCAGTACAGTCCAGGTGTAAAGCACAATATTACTCTAGTGATAAGAAAGAAGGGCTTGAGATTCAGCATGAAGAAAATTCTAAATGTAGGTAAGACATTAAGGAAGTGAATTAGACTTTGCTCTTTAGACAGTTGAACTTGTGCCAGTATTAAAAAATATCTTTATATACCCTCGAAGCCAAAGAAATTTGGTCCTGATAAAGTGCCTTCAAATTAATCACACTGTGCTGTAGAATGGCTATAAAATCACCAAAGTCCCTTTGGTGTCTGCTGACAGGTTCCCCTGTAATTGCTGCATGGTTTTCTAGGAGAGGAGAAATTGTTAATTTTGTTGTTTAGCACATTAATCAGAAGCCAAGTTGATGTGTTATAAAACTATATTCAGGATACCAACAACAATTCCAACCCATCATATAAAAACACGGTTTTCTTTTTTTTTTTTTAAGTAGCCTGATTGTAGCCTGCACAGATATTTTCAGCAGTAATGAAAAAATCTGTCATAGACACAGTTGTTGAGAACCTGGGAGAGTTCAAGCTGCCCATCCCCTGAAAATTGCTGTAATTGTGCTTTCATCCTCTGTAACAGATCTCAGCTGTGGGAAGCACAGTTTGTAATCTGACCTTGGCTTCTCCATATGCAAGGCCACAACTGATGATGAGTTTGCTGCTGCTTATCCCCCTCTGCCAAATAACCTGCTTCCAAACACTGCTAAATTCACCTTTTTTATTCTCTCACAGTCTAAGAAATACCATGATTTCTGTCTAGTTCTGATCTCCTCTCTTCCATTTGTTTCTTTTTTTTCATCCCCTGTTATCACTTGAATTTTGTCATGGTTTTTCAGTAATGGCCTGATGTGGCATCTTGGGAGAGATAGAGAATCAGAAGGGAATCCTTTAGTGTTCCTCAGATGTACAGCTGGGTGACCAAAATCATTCACATTGTAATAAGGGTTAATTAGAAGAGAATGCCTCACCAGTCTCTTATATTCAGTGGATGCCTTCCTGCTTGAACTTGGAATGATTTGACATAATCTTTTCTGTTTGTGATTTCTCAACCAGAAGGAACCTAATGTAAAGCCAGAACTTGAATTGCTTTTTTCATTTTCTGAGTATTTTGACTGGGATTAATAAAAAGCTTAATAAAAAAATCAGACATTTTAACACTCACATGTAGTTGATTATTATCTGTATGAATGAGCTGGGACTCCTTACCATCAGTATTTATTCTAACCCCATGGCTTAACAAGACCAGAATAATGCAAAATCACCTTAAAAAGCAGTGGGGAGTTTTCAGCAAAGCTTCAGACTATGGAGACAGTTACTGTCCTGACGGCTACCCCTGCTCTGAGCTGAATCAGATCAGCTGGTTGCTGGGCTTTGTCTGACTCAGCTTTTAAACAATTTGGTTCCATCCTGCCCTCAGAAGGGAGGAGAAAAGCTGTGCCAGCCTACCAAGTAACCCCATGATGTAAAAGATGGAGTGGCCAGCCCCATCCTGTCCCTTTGAAGCAAAATGTTCTATTTGAAGGGAAGAAGCTCACGAATAGTGTTGTTGGCAGGCTGTCCAGGGGCAAGCAGTGATGCACCAGGTCCTTGGTTTCACAGCTGCACTCACTATTCTCTTCTGAAGCTTCAAACACAAGATGCTGCTGTTGAAGGGTAAATGAAGTGAGAAAATATAATGGCTAAAGCCTTTCCAGTGACAGAGCTGTCATTGATGGTGGCAGGCAGAATTTTACTCTTGACTTCTATCATCTTTCATTTATTTTCATGAGTGAGCATGCTTCATGACATGGTAAATAGGATCAGAAGGGAGCTTAAGGGGTCTTGCAGGACACCAGCCTGCTCCAGCTGCTGGCATGGACCATGCAGAAAATGACTTTCACATACATAAGATTTTCTAGAAGTTCCCTACATGCTCTCCCTAACCAGAGCGAAGAAATATGGGCTTATTTGTGTTATTTCTTGTTAAGCTTTTTCTATCATGACATTGCTCTTATTCTGTCCTTTGAACGGTTGAAAAGGGAGACATCCTTGTTGCTGTATGCCTGTGGAAATGCAGATTTGAAAGCTGCTCTTTGAAAAAACTTGAAATACCCAAGTCAAGGCTGGGTGCATCTTTTGTGTGATTTCTTTTTTTGTGTGTGTGTTTTGGTGTTTTTGTTGGTTTTGTTTGATTTGTTGTTTGAGTTGTTTTGTTTTTTTTTTTAATTCTGAAATTACTGTTTTAACCCCTCTGCTCCAGAATGTCCCAGGGCAGATGTATTTGGTGGTGTATCTAAGTTTCTAAATGACATGTGGGACATGATGCCACATGCTTTGTCTTAAACTACGAGTTTCTTTTTGCCTTGTTCTTCGTGTGGCCGTAGCCCCTGCTTTATGTATCTGCTCAATGCTTTGGCTTTGCCTCCTTTATGCCAGAAAATTAGGCTCAGACTTGCAAAGCAATTGCACAGCTTATTTGAAGGATCTATTTTCTTCCCAACAGATACATTCTTTATCGCATTAGTTTTCCCCAGCTTTGTCCCTGACAGCAAGCAGCATAAAACTAAATCAATACAATCTTTTTTTTTTAACTGGTTTAGATGTTGTATCTGTGTTGATTCAGGAGCTACTTATTTATAAATAATTTCAAGATAAATATTTACTGAATATCTTGGGGTTTTTTTTTTTGCACTGACTGCATAATTTAAAGCATCCTGTCTGAAACCTGGGAGTCATTACATTATGCAAATACTGTAAAGCTTAAAATATAAACTTGGAAACCAGGGAACAGACAGCAGGAATAAATGTGCCATGTGAATTGTACAGATGTATATTATTCTTCTTTTAGCAAATATTGTGATAAAGCTAATCTGAGCTGTAACCAAGCCATCTATGAGAACTAATGGCTGGAAGGTAAAGCAGTGCAGATGCCATTAGGAGTGTGATGTCCTGAAGGGCATGTCTGAGGAAGGCTCACTCCATAGCCACCCTGTGCATCTTACACTGCTTGTCTTGGCACTGGCTGCTGGGCACCTAAGAGAGGTGATACAAGCCTCCATGGAGCCTGTGGTCCAACCTAAAGTAGCTGCTCTTATGAAATAAAGCATGACTTTTAAAAAGCTGATGACCACTGATTATAAAAAAAAAAAAAAGTACTCAGGAATATATGGTGGGTTTATTCCCACAGCTTTGCTTTCACATTTATAATGAAATCTGAAACCAGGTCAGATTTAAACTTTTTTGCTTATGTGGAGGTGGATATTTTTCACACATGGGCTTTTTTCGGTGCTCAGTTCTATATGGATCAAACCTTAAGTAACTGAGCAGCAGATTAATATTTTACTGGCTGTCTACACAGTCTGTTGTGGATTGCTCAGTCAGTGTAATGAAGTCTGGCAGGATGAAGCCCACAGCTGATGGTGGGGTCTCTGTGACTGAGCCTAGTGCAGCCTTACGGGGCTTGAGCACGGAGACTGACACTGGAGTCACTGGTACCAGAGCATCACCGGGACAAGGACAGAAGGTGCTTGCATGTGCCTGCTGTGTGGATTCATCCACAGACAGCCTGGAAAAGCCTCTGTAACTGACCAAAGAACCCGCATAAGACAAAATCAAGTCTTTTTGTTTGCCAAACCCTTTCTGTTTACCAGCAAACTCTTACTCAGTTTATTATCTTTTTCACCGTAATATTTACCACCATTAGTATTATATTAACCAACTAGCAAACTGTTCAGTGGGAATGGATTATGGATATGGTACTAGGGGTGCAAGATACAGTAGAAGCTACTTCTTCCTTGCCTTCAAAAAGAAAATGCAGTCTCTAGAAGTTTATAGCTTCCCATTACAAAGTAAGAAGACAAAAAAGCAGAAGACTTTTCCCCTCAAAAATTCTTTTTAGTGCTTTAAGTACTTTTGTATGTGCTTGGTTAAAGAGGTTTTGCTGTCATTGGACTTGCACACATCCGCATCCCACTTTGATGTCTCCTGTTCTTCACCCTGTCAACAGTCACATTTCTGTAGGGTGAGGACAAAGTGTGAAGGAAAATGATTTTTGCTTTTTCTTTCCACTGTTTTTTTTTGTTGTGTTTTTTTTTTTTCTTTTTTTCACATTTTCATGTTTATACAAAGGCTGAATGAATTTTCAGTGTTCTTTCATGCCAGCGTTCTGCCTGTTACTGTTTTCCTGTAGTACCTGCAGACCCAGGCAGTCTGCACAGACATCCCAGTGGCAAAGGGGGGGAGAAAAGACAGCGCTGTCTGGGGAACTGAGGCAAAGAAAGAAAAGCAAAATGGCTTTCCCAACATCAGACAGGATTATGTCACAAAGCTGAAATTTCAGATAAAAAAAAAAAAAAAGAGTTTTGCTTAAGTGTCAGTGCAGACTGCCCTCTTTTGCTAAGGATTTGAATTTTGAAACTCATATGTGTTTCACTAAGCTCTGTCCTCTGCATCTCCCCCCCCAGTCACAGGCTGTTAGAGATTGAAACCTTTTAAAAGGTTACAGTCACAAGCAAGTGAGATGTACCAAGTGAGAAGACAGGGGGTGTTTTAGTGAAATCATTCAGTTTCTCACTGAGGAAATAGCA
The DNA here is from genome assembly GCA_024611195.1 of Ceyx melanurus. Taxonomy (NCBI): domain Eukaryota; kingdom Metazoa; phylum Chordata; class Aves; order Coraciiformes; family Alcedinidae; genus Ceyx; species Ceyx melanurus. The sequence goes on along the minus strand of JANHGL010022862.1, from coordinate 11,505 downwards.
GTGTAGTTTCTGTTCATGAAGGCAAATTTGATCTGATGTGTTTATGAGTGGGACAGGCTTGATAATAGCTGCTTTTACTAGTTTTTGGTGATGAACAACAAGAAAAGGAAAAATAAATAAAAAATGGAGTGATATATGGCAATGGAAGAAGTTGCTGATAAAATACCATCAGACTGGAAGGGGTACCTTGTTTATTCTTAGAAGTCTGCTCACAGTGTCTTGTAATGTTTTTATGCTCGAATGTACTTCTGAGTGCACAGTTGTGTGATCATCTGCATGACTCTTCTTTTTTTCTTTCTCGCAGTGCATGCCAATTAAAGGCCTTGGATTTGTGCTTGGAGCCTACAAATGTATTTGCAAGGCTGGATTCTATCATCCCAACATCTTCTCAGTGAACAGCTTTCAGAGTAAGTGCCTTTGCTTGAGTTAAAAAAAAAAAAAAAAAAAGGAAAAAGACAGAACTAGCATTAATAATGCAGGCCTCCTTTTTATCCTCATCAGGGTTATACAGTAAAATCCCAGAGGTTTGCAACTCTCAGATTATATAATCACTTAAGGAGTTCTAGCCCTTTGGTTTGTCATTCACGACACTCTTGAGGATCCTGTAAAACATACCCACTTGTAGAATATTTGATTTGTAAATAAATATAAAAAACATGAAAAGAAGACTTGCTTTGGGGAAACAGATTTCTGACATCTGTGCTCAAGCACAAGTATTGAGGAAATTCATCTACCAATGGTCAGGGCAAAGCAGAATGCCCTAGCCTCTGACCTCATGCAGGCTTTAATTATTTTCATTTTACTTCATTTGTAAAGGAGAATCCAAAGTGGAATAAAAAAACTCTAATATTTACTTCTGAGGTATTGGAGATGGGTCAAGCCTGAGAATTGTAGAGTTTAACATTTCTGGAACACCCTTCTCCAAAGCATTTATGTTCTCTACTTTATGGGGTAATCAGGTTTGCATGGGAAGATTCTTAGTAGAACTGGGGTAATTGGTTCAACCTAGAAGTTCATTCTTTAACAATCCATCATCCATATATTGCAGAGATTCTCTTGTCATTTGCATGTGGATCCTGCCCTGTACAAAAAGGTGCTTGCATCAGAGGTGTCTCTTTTGTCTGGATATGGGGCTTTATAATGATGCTAAGATCACATGAAAATATCCCAAGAAGGGTTTCCAATTCAATGGGAATTCCTCTTTTTTTTTTACACCTACCATGTGGTTTTGGTTCTCCACTAGGACTTGCACATGCAGATCTTTGCACGTGTGAAGGCTGCCACTGACTTCAGTGATCCCTTTCTTGGGTGAGGATTATGACCATGGCTGATTACCAGGTTCTGATGCTAGCAGTTCCAGGCACATTCACACACACTGAGTTACTGCAGCAGTGATGCTACTGGTGGTTTTCCTAATTTACTATAGAGCAGGAGCAGAAACACATGAAGAAATTTTCATTTGTGACTCAAGTAAGAACACGTTTGATCAAAATGGAATATAATGTTTATGCAACACCTTTCAGGGTTGAACATTTCAGAAATAAAGTAAGGATATAATGCAAAATTATCAAGCCACATTAGTATAATATTTGAAATTTAAGTAACTTCATAACTTTAGATTTAAAAAAAATTTTTCAGTGGTTTGTACACTGAAAATAATTTATTTGGTTGCCACAATAACATATTAACAGATGTTTTGTGTGGCTCAGAAATGTGAGCTTTTAAAGAGATGAAATAGTCTTTTTGGAGATGGTCTAATTAAAGGGTAACTTTATGAAAATAGTAAAGGAACAGGTATGTGCTACAAGAGCAGCTTGACATGGGTGTAGATGTTGAGGAAACAAAGTGGAAAAATCAGGAGGTAGTGCACTCTTGATTTGGTTATGGAAATGCAAGGTGGGAGGCTGTGACTTCTGTCTCTGCCAAGAGGACAGTGTGGGTCCATTACTCCATCTGTGATTTAGCAAACAGAGATACAGTGTTAGATATGGAGAAGGAGAAAGTGGTTTCTGGCAAAAGTGTCGGAGTGATGATGTGCTGAGGTCCACGGGTGTTTGTTCTGAAAAGAAGTTCCAGTGCTAGGGTATCTTCAGGATATTCTACAGCTTCTCCCCCTTCCTTGGGATGCCCAAGCACAGTTATTTTCCAACAATTCCATTCCTGCCTCCCACTGTCTGGGTCAAAAAGACACAAGAGCTCTTCTTGCTGTCTGCTGGTATCTGAGGAAAGCTCACCACCATGACTTAGCACTGCTCTGCTATAGTTAGGTTTCCAACGTCTTTGTTTAGAATAAATCTCCAAAGTCTTCATGAGAAACACCAGCCTGTTCTCTGAGGGATGCAAGAGTGGAGCATCCTACACTGAGGACAAAGGGTATGAAGCCTCTTTGTCCCATCCCCAGGCTTTGCCTGTCAGCAGGTGTGTGCTCATGCACATTTCATTGCACATAGACTTGAGAAAGCAAGAAATAAATAACCCTTGCAGATAACCTTCTGCTTCAAATGTTTGAAGCTAAAAATCTAAAGAGAGTTCTGTGGCATGTGCAATGTCAGCAGAAAGGTCTGTCTCTCTTGAATTAAGACTAAACAAAGCACAATTTACTACTTTCACTGACAGAGAGAGACAGTTTTGATGAGATACTGGAGCAATTCTCTACTCTTGTGAAAAGTGAGAGAAATTACCCTGCGTTTTAACACACCCTTGATTTGGCTCCAGACAGATTCTCTTGTTTCTGGAAGCTCCTGAGCCTGTCTTGCTTATATTAATTTTATATATTATATTGAACTTTCAGCAAATTCAGTGTTTCTTCATATTCTGCTTTTTCCTTTCACATTTTTATTCTATTAAATGCCCATAGGGTACGCAGTCTTACAGGGGGTTATAGGGAAATGTTCATGGAGCAGGAAAACTAGGAATCCACCTGTGTGCTCTCCTGGTGGGTTCACTTTGATGGACAGTCTGTCAGCTCAAGAATCATTGATTTTTGCAGACAAAATACTAACTTACCAATAGATTTTCTGGGTTTCCTGGTGTGCTTGTGAGCAATGGAAAATTATACTTGGTGTAAGTGCCCTGGTTTTGCTTTGGGGACGGTGTAGTGCAATCATGCAACAGCATGCTGAACAAATGTTAATTAAGAAGGATTTTATCTTATTTGAAGCTAATTAATTCACTAGATAGCATCTCTATGAAATTGAGGAACAATCTGAACGAGGATCAGAGCTTGTACTGAGAACATTAAGTAGTTAATGGGTCTGCTCTTCATGTGTCTGTGTAAAATCCTTTCCTTATTCCCAAATCTTTGATGTAATTTTTACCCCATTCAGAAGGCTACTTCAGACAATTTCCAATGCAGATTTAGCCCAGTTTAAGTACAATGGGAAAGGATCTGGCCTTTAATAAGCTCACTTTGCCTCCTGTCTCAATTGGTCTTCATTTTCCGAACATGACAAAGAGAGTGAAATGAGAAAAGCAGCCCTGGCAAGGCTTTTTGTAACAATGGGAGAGGCCAAAGGGCAGGCAGGGAAGGGAAGGGGAGTCAGCAGAGTTTTGCTCCTGCATGGATGAGCTGCCCATCCTCTATGACTAAAGGTGTCTCCCCTTATCCTCCTGATACTTGCAGGGAAGGATGCAGAAAATCGCTTTTCTGGCGCCGAGTTGTCGGAGGAAGTCTACACCTGCCTGCCCTGCAGGGAGGGCTGTTCTTTCTGCACAGATGATACTCCCTGCTATGCACAGGAGGACAAATATTTACGGCTGGCTATCATCTCCTTCCAAACTCTCTGTATGCTGCTGGATTTCATAAGCATGCTGGTAGTCTACCATTTTCGCAAGGCAAAGGTAAGCAGCCGTGGTTTACTTTGATATTGCTGCTCATTGTGTGGGTCAGACTCCTTTCTGTCCCATGAATGGCTTTTCATTTTGACAGTCAGTGTTTCAGGTAAGGAGCTCAACTCAGGCTGGGATTTCCAAACAAGAATGCTTGAATGTTGATGTTAAAATTCGGATGTAGGTTTTATTTAAAAAAAAAATAATAAAAAGGCTGAAGGAATTTGTGACCCCCAGGGAAATCTGTTTATAGATGGGCAGGAAAAATCAAAGAAACTATAGTGTTCAAAGTGATTTTGGAAAATCAGGCCAATTTACACAGGTATCCAAGGAGACGTGGATACAGAGTCTCAGGATCTTGAAACTCTCCGTATTATCACTGTTGGGAATGGTGTTTGGTTTCAGTGTTTTTGAGTGACTAGCTGGAAAATAATTATACCAAAGAGAAATCTTTGAGGAGCTAGAATTATTTGGAGAGTTTAAACTTGATTATATGGTTAAAGATTTACTTTTCCTCTAAAGTATGAATATATTAATGAGTGTCTGTAGATTGCTGATGCAGGTTATGGTTATGTTCTGTGTACTAACAATGAATTGTCTGCTTTTACTTCACTCTTACTATCTTTTAACATGTCAGATCTGGTGGAATCTTCACTGCTGCCTCAGTAAATGCAGAATATTCTCTGAAACTTGCAATTTATTTAAAAAATATGTTAATAGAAGCTAGCACATACTCACTACCTGCATTTGGTGGATGTAGGGGTGCACACAGTATGCTCCACTGTTGAGATTAATAGCTTCATCCACTTTCCATAACTAGATAAGCATTTCCATTTTGGTTTTTGGGACACTTGATCCCACAGTCTTTATAATCCTACAGTGTCTGTGTTACAAATGCGTGGCTCATTTTGAAAGACTTTAATATCCTGGCAGGAAATCACAGAACAAGCAGTAACAGTCTTTTTTTTTTTTTTTTTTCCCTTCTGTTTCTGACAGTCTTTGTATTTAATGATATTGCATAAAATGATCTAAATTATAATTGTATTTATGAAGTTTCTCATTATGAGAAGTCTGTTGTAGGCATCTGTTCAGTTGCTTAACATTACCCTAGCAGAAGAATGTAATTCCAAGTTTGTGAGGTTTTAGCCCAAATGATAATGTTACTTGATTTTAGTGTACTAGACAACATCATGGAAGAGGCATTCCTTGTGAGTAAAAACTTATCTTTCTAGTCCAACAAAGTGAACAGAGTAGATGACTTCATATGCACCTTTGAGAAGTTTTGCTTTATTTTTTTTTCCCCACACTGAAATACTGTTTCATGTTAAATTTCCCTGCTTTCTCATAAATTGAGATCAGAGGTGAGTGTAACTGCAAGTTAATAACAAAATAAGGTGAGTTAACTGCAAGTTACACTCCTGCACTTCTACACTTACATATGTTCTGATATGAATATCCACTACTGTAAAAAACCACCTCTTTATTAAACATGCTACAGAAATGTTACATTTCACAAAACCTGGTAGTAACAAAAGGACTACTTTTGCTTTTGTGTTGACTTTTAGTTTGTAAAGAACTTTATTAAAAAGTTCAGATTACCTTTTACCATTGGACACTATGACATCTGAACAAATGAGAACCAGACAGAAAACAAAACATTCCTTTTTCCAGATGGAAAAGTGGTGTCTTTGAGACACTGCATTTCATTGAGCTGGACAGAGATGGATTTAATTGTAATTTTGCTACCTTAGAAAGGAGTTGACTTAGCTTTAAAGACATATCTCCTAAGGAAAAGGGAATGAAAAATGAGACAAAAAAAGTAATACAATGATTAACAATCCTTTTCTGTATAATCAACGTTTTCAAGGAATAGAAACTGATAGACGTTCTATTGCTTTTCATGTCGTTCAGCTGAGTTTTTTTGTTTGATCCCTTTTATGTTCCTTATCTTGTTGGTACAGCATGTTTTTAAAAAGAAAAAGACCTTGTGTGATTACCATGAAATGAGAAGCTGAATGAAGGGCACACATACTGAGAACAATGTGTATTTGCATAAAAAAACCTGCTGGTTACATTGGATAATGACAGAAATTGGAAGTGAAGGAAGAAAACTAGTTCTGAGTACTGTCTGATAAGAGGGGAAATTAATGAAAATTAAAGATACTGAAATATATTCAAAATACCTGCTTTTTGAGAATTTCCAACTGTTAGTGAAACAAACCTGAGTTATGTTAGTATACCTGTCTATGATTAAAGTTACTGTGTTCAGCTGCTCATCCTGCTGAGTGGGTGTCCAGAGAAGAGCACTTTGTGGATTCTTTCCCACGTATGACACTACAATATTCATACAGTTACAAAAATAATTTTTCATGCAGTCTTTTAACAGAAAGCACACAGAAAGAGCTGTGTACTGCTGCTATATCAAGAAACAATCTTCAAAAGTCTTTAAAAGAGCAAAAGATGGGTGTTAAGAATAAAAAGTGCTAAATTAAGGCCTTCGTGTTGAAAATAATGAAGAGTAGGTATGTGGCATTTTGGAACAGTTGGTGATCAGTCAGATGGAACTGGGTTACCAATGTGGTAAAAGTAACTGCACAAAACACTACTTGATGCTTGTACTTTATGGAGGCTCATGGTAAATAGTAACTTCAAAAAGCTAGGGGCCTGAAAGGTTGAGATCTTCCAACACCATGGGAAGAAACAACACTGATGTTGTGACTGTGATAGTCAGTGTAATAATTCAGACAAAGAATGCTAAAGGTTCATAAGGACCCTTTGTATTGTGATGGAGGTGACAATCTTGATCTCAAATTAACCTACCAGTAAGAGATCAGAACTATTTCAGAGAAGAGAAGAAATAGCTATTCAGATCATAGTGGTTATGTGTATCATGACCAAGCAGTGCTCATAATGGAAACTGCTGTGGAAGAGTTGCTAATCAGCTTAGTTTCATCAGCAATTTGGAATATATGCTGGAGCCAAACCAGTTACTAGGAGATCAACCACTGGTAAAAGACCTACTGCTCCACTTGCAAAGAACATATCAATAAGAACAGAGGTGTTTTCAACAGTTACTGCCAATGTTATTGACAGAATGTGACAATATGACTTTCATTTTAACAACACCTTTATTACTGACCCAGGATGTAAAAATGATCTATAGGGAAGCCTAGTAAACATCAGCCAAAGTGATTCCATGAGTGAAAGATCTTGGCAAAATGAATGGTAATAAATATACAAAGCCTATAGCAAGCCAGATTACTTCCTTCTAAAAGCCAATCTGCCAAGCTTCTCTTTAGAAGAAGAACCTTTAAAATTATAGAAATCTGAAGTTTTAAGTATCTTCTTTTAGAACTTTTAAAGGTTCCTCTTCGAACTTCTGAAAGAACAAAACTGAATTATTTACTTTGGAGTAAGCTGCTGCTTATATTGATAGCAGTAGAAGAGGGATGCAGGATAGGAAATGTGACATCTGTGTTTATAAAGAGTTCCTGTAATGGTGACAAGAACTAAAGATCAGTAGGTCCAACTTACATACTTGCAAATTCATATAAATGGTAATAAAAATAGAACTACCGGGTCCATGAATGAATGTAGGAAGTTTTTTTATGAGAATGTGATGCCCTACAAATATATTTATAGCTCTGTGAAGGTGGATTATGAGCATGTGGCTGTGAGAGTACTTTTTCCAAGGTCTGCCAACAAAAGCTTTTAAAAATTATGATCTCAAGGAGATAGATGAGCTATGCTTCTTGTAGGTAACCAAGAGAAAACAGAGGAAAAGATAGTGCAGGAAATATAATATAAAATTATGTAAGTCAGGGAGATGCTGACGTGAACAAATATTCATGGAATTTCTTAAGGTATCAATAGAGAGTATTAAAGGGACCTCTCAAGTAGTTAAAAAAAAATCAAGCAGGTGTATTGCACAACTTTTAGTTTCATTATTTCATTCATTGGCAATGAATGTAATGGATGCCAAAATATAAATCAGTACAAATAGGTTTTTGAAGGAATCAAGAATAGTATTTCCATTACTGGCTGTTTAAACACAGTATTTTTGGTGAAACATATGGTGCAGGAAGTCCATATTTTTTCTCGTTGGAAACTGGGAGGATAAAGCAGGAAGGATCATGCTGTGCTGTATTCCTTCTTTAATTATGCAGCAGAGGGCATAACCTGAGGTAGGACACCAGAGTCTGACTGAGAAAGCCATTCTTTGCTCTCTTGGCAGAGCCCTTAAGTTAGATTTCATGCCTCTTCTTGAAGGCATTGTAGTCACTTATATAGATGTGCACATCTGGTAGGTGACAAAATAAGCTTCAACTCACTTGTCCAAGATGCATTTATTCCAAAGGATCACTGGTACCTCCTGGCATTGCTGACATCTAAATGAAGTCCCAAGTTACCACCTTCAAGCAGTACTCGACGTTGGCAAATGGTACAAAACAGACCTGCAGAAAGACCCTGTGGGAAAGCTCAGACTGATGCTGAGGAATTCATTTGAGGCTTTGTCAAACACAGGTGAAAGTGACTCAGCAGCTCTGAGCTCAGCTCAGCAGCAGTGTTATTAAACTGCAAGAGTCATAACTGAAGCAAATCAGAGGCAGTGAAAAATGTGGCCCTTTGCTGAGAGAAGGGAGAGCTCTGGAATGATGAGGCACAGAAGGAGTAGCAGAAGCTAAACCACTAGTTGAAAAGCATTGTTGGGAAAGGCAGAAAAAGATGGAAAATGTAACAGAGAAAGCAGATGCCAATGCTATAATGGGAAAAGACAAAGCATTTCTGAATGAGAGTAAATGGGGAAATGTGCCAAACACATTGGGGAAAAGAAAAAAAAAATAGGAAAAAATATTCCCAGCTAATACAGAAGGGAAAGCAGATGTGTGTATCCCTTGAAATAAATCTTTAACTACTCTAGAGAGTCCTCATGCCAACAGTAGCTGAAGCTGAAACCCTGAGCCTGGCATTAACACAAGCTGCAAGAGGCTGAAAACCCCCTGGGAGATGGAAATGGATGAAATCCCATCAGAAAGTTGACAGCACCAGACAGCAAAGTCATGCAACAAAGCCTGGAATTTTTCCTTAATAATGGAAATGTTGGAGTTTTATTAGACTGCTCTTCCCCCCTCCCCATTTGTGAACACTCAAGAACTGCAGGAAATACAGAAATACAAATACTTTTAATGAAAGAAAGAAAATACATACCTGGAATACTGATCAAGGAAAAAAACTCTCAGTTAACAAGACCACGTGACTAATCATCAACAAGAATAAATCATTTTACCTCTTTTGCGGTTAACTAGCAGATAACAGCAACTGACTCTTTTTCTATGGTTTTTAATCCCTGTTAAATACAGATTCCAATGTTTGGAGTTCAAGGTGGCTAGATATTCTATGTCCCCACTTGTCTATTTTACCATTGAGTGTAAATACATTTAAGTGTTGTGCTAAATATATTTCAAAACTCTGAAGATATTCTCTAAACAATGCAGTTTTAAATACTTCATAAAACTGCACATAGAGGGAGAGGAAACATGCAGATTAGTGCTGTAGTTACCCTTTCTAATACTGAGAAATCAAGAATGTCTTTTTTCCCTTGCAGAAGCCATGACAGGATGGCTTCAGAGTGAGATAATCACAGGCTATTGATTTGTGATACACCTTAAAATATTAAAGCATGCTGGTTTTGCAAATTTGTTTGTTTTTTTTTTTTGCTAATATAAATCAGCTTTAAAAATTA
>JANHGL010022861.1:0-18885 GCA_024611195.1 Ceyx melanurus | reverse complement strand
ATTACCTGGCTCGGCCCCGCTTGACTCGGCGCTGCCGGGTCCCCCTCGCCGCAACCCCCGCCTCAGCCCGGCCCGCTCCGCCTACTGTTACAGCCCGTCGGGGAACAATGACGTCCCTCCGCCGGCCTCTTGCATCCGGGGCCCGGCGCCGGCCGGGCAAGCGGGCGGGGGGAGGAGAGGAGGCGGTGGCGGCGGCGGGGGGAGCAACGAGCTCCTCCGGGTCACACGGGGACCGGCACCGCCCCTGTGCCGCTGCCGGGAGCCGCTAGAGGGGGCTCGGCGACCCCCTTTGAGGGCCAGGGGCCGAGGACGCAGCTATTTGGGGGCTGCTGCGGGGCTGAAGGGATGGCGCGGCCCTGTGAGCTCCGCTGGGCTCTTCGTCGGTAATGCGGGAAGCCAGAGCGGATGTAGGGGATCTCTACTGTCCTTGCTGCGTGAGGGAACGCTTCACCTCCCCACTGCCAAGTTTCACTACGTGTCCCATCTTCGGTTGTAGCGTTGCCGCCCGTGTCTGTCTTCAGAGCCTTATTTGACCGTCTCCAATTTATGTTTTCCGGTTAATGTATTGTTGCTTTGCGTTCAAAGCGCAGCCATAAAGGCTAGCCCGGCCCCCGTGGCCGCCCACCGGGAGGCGGGCAGGCTCTGCTGGCCGGTTCGAAGGCCGGGACCCCAGCACCTGGCATGTGGCGGGGCGAGTTCTCTCCCAGGGCTATGGTCCCCCGCCCGCCGCCTCCCGCCATCGAGTTTCCCGATGAGAACCCGGAGCCACGGTTTGACGGTAAGACAAGTGGGGGGGAGGGGGGGGCAGCCCTGTTGTCTGCGGAAGGCGTGAGGGAGCAGGGAGGATTCTTCCCGTTCCTGCAGGTGGTGGCTGGGCTGCGTCTTCCCTCGGTTCCCCCTGGCTGGCAGAGTGAGAAGGGGGGGTAGAAGCGCCACCTTCCTCCTCTTCCCCCGCACTTAGAGGTAGCGGCAGCCGGGAGGGGTGATGCAAGAGCGGGCAGGCCCTTGGCAGTGCGACCTGCCCCTTGGCCGTTTGTGGGAGCTCCCCCCTTCCTGGGGAAGAACGTCGTCCTCACCAGTTAGGTTCTTCCCATATGCAGTTAGAAAAGTTAGTCTCCTGGCATTTCTCGCTTGATAGCAGCTTGTGTTGTGCCTTTTTGTGAGCCAGGGTGGTGGTGAAGCTGTGAGCTGGTGTCTGATTTTGATGTTTTAGTGAATAGGTGCGTGCTGAGACCTAGTCATTTGTCTGACTTGTTTTCCAGAATCGGATGTGCCTGCAGAGCTGCGAGTTGCAAATGGATCACAAAAGTTTGTGAATTTCACTTCGACCATCCAGAACCAGCTGCTGATAGTGTCACTACTGGAGCATCTCTGCCACATGTACACGCACAACCCCATTCATTCGAGGTGTTTGTTCCGATGTAAGAGGATTTTTGTTCCTTAAACTGTCTTACTGCAATAAGTACCATAAGATTCTGTGCAGAATTACAGTATAATATTAGTATATACTGTATGTCTTGGCCCTGTGACAGTTATGAGAAAATGATGAGTACTCTAATCAGCTTAATTGGAAATGAAAACCTGTCTTATTTTTTAAAACAGTAACACATTTTTGTTACAGTGGTGTAGATGCAAGGATCAGACAGTTCTGTTCCAGCAAAATGATGTGAGTTGCATCATGAGAAGGGGGTATCTATTCAATCTGATTTTAAAACACAAGTAGAAGAGGAATTGAATCAAAATATTTATCAAGAAACAGCTGTTTAGTCTTCACTAAATCTTTCTAAATTAGTCTGTGAAAATTAAGAGTAAATATCTTTGTGAGTCCTTATTTTCCTCTGTATTCTTTCAATATATTTAATTGTATTTTCAGTTGTGAAGTAGTTATCTTGAAATCATATCTTTGATATGTGACAAATATTTTGGTCATTTAAGTGCATGTAATGCATCTGAGAAACTATCTCCAAGGTTTTTCTCCTTACTACACATGATTATAGAAAACAAAATCTACTGTATTGCTCATACTTTAAAATTAAGCCATTTACAGTATTCAGTAACAACAGCCAGACAACTGTAATTTTTTTAATTCTTGAAGTCTGTAGGTATTTGGCCCTTGATCTTCCTACTATCTCTATGGAGTTCAAAAATAACAAACAAATTTCATCCTAATTGTATGCAGTAATTGTTTTGGTATATTCATATTTTTCCTACTTTTTCTGGTGGGTGTAACTGTGTAGTGAAATTCCTGATTTGTTATAGGTTAACTTCAATAATTTTTGTCACCTTTAAGAGATAAATAGGCTGATGTTTGAAATCCTGGTACCAAAGAAACATCTTAAAAAAAAAAATAAAAAAATCTTCTGAGCAGATTTGTTTTAAGACCTTGCAACTCCTAACACCTTAAGTAAATTTTTGTAGCATCTTTGCAGTTGCACCCATGTCTAGTATTTGTTAGGTTTTCATCTGCCAGAACACTGGCTAACTGAGAAGGAAGTGCTGCTCATGATGGATTGGGAGTAACTTCATTCTTGACTATGAGTATGTGCCCAAATGTGTGAATTTGTACGTGGATTAGAAAACCTTGAAGTTATAAATTTTTGTTATAAATATGTCCTCCATAATTGTGAACGTGCTTTGAATTTCTCTTTTTGCTGACCAAAGTTAGTCCACGACTGGCAAGCAAGTGAATGGATGGATGTTTGTATAATTTATCTGGCAATAATAAGAGGAGATGCAGTTGTGACCATGAAGGGCATGGCAAATAATGGTATAATGCAAAATGATTCCCCCAGACCAGCTCTAATTTGGATTTCATTAACTTTGATGGCTAAGAGTATGGAAAATGGTGTTAGAGTAGGAAGTGACTGTTCAGTTTTTTAGATGCACTCTTTTTCAAGTAGTTTCTCACTTAAAAGCTAGCAACTGTTTACATGGTCTTGTTGACAGGCTCTATTTAATGCCTTTTGCTGTTCTCTTGTGCAGTACTTCGTCAGGCTTTCACAAGAACTGGGTTGCTCTCCCCTTTTGCCTTCTGTGATGAATTTAGTACTGTAAGACTACAGCATAATAGAGCCATTACTGAACTAATGAAAGCAGCTAATCTTCAAATACTTAATGGGGTAAGATATGTTAATTTTTTTCAGCAGTCTCTACATGAAGGAATTAATACATCATTGTGTCCCAAGAAACTTTTGTTTGTGGGTTCTTTTAATATTGAATCAGATTTTTAAAATAAAAATACAAAGTGGTATTCCTGTTCTACCTGAGCAGTTTGGGATGGCATGTTCTACTATATGTGCAAACTAAAGCTTTTTAAAGCCAGCACAGGCAAATTGTTTTAAGTAGTGATACAGCTCTTTTGATAATGGACAGACATTTGTTTTCAACTTTTCAATGTTCCAGTTGATTATGTTAACACCCTCGTATACATATTAGTAGAAGGAAACAATGTTCCTTATACAATTGTTTCCTACACATAGTTTGTATACTGCATAATGTGGTTCCGGATGAATCAAACCACTTAGTTTATCTTGCTGATTTAACTAAGCTAGTTAATTTTGTCTTAAATACATTTTAGAGCCCTCATTTTATCTGATTTGCCAGCAGAGCTCTAAAAGGGCAGTAATCTCACCAGCAGAGAGATGTTAGCAGATTGCTAGTGGGATAATAATGCTTTAATTTGATCAAGCACTCAGCAGAATGTGAATAGTTATGTGAATGAACCTTCTTTTCTGACAAGAGCATTCTTGCTTCTATTTTTATTAAAATGTGCTGATGGTGTGGTAGAGTTTTATTCTCCATGGCATGTTTTTATGTTGAATTTTGTTGTTTCATAGGAACTGGATAATGGAAATTCTCATGCAATTGGGTATGTATTCAAAGCATTTAGAAATATTAAATTTAACTCCCTCTCTAATTCACTCTGAATTTAATTAATATTGCATTTCATATTTTGGCTCTGAAACATAGTTTAAAAAAAATAAAAATAAATTTATCCTAACAAGATTTATCAACCATAAATTTACAGAAATTATTTTAATAATTATGTTAACACTGAGTGCAGATTTGTAGTACATGTGCTTGCTGTTGGTACAGTATGGCGATGTTGAAGTATTTTCATAATGTAAATAGTATTTCTAGGTTGTGTACACCTGTAGCTTAAAGAATGCCTTAAAAATTTTGATTTAATTTAATGCAGCCTAATTTTTGATTAGGGAAAAAGAAGTTCTCTATGAAGCACAGACTTCACGATATTTGAATGAATTTGATGAAATTGCAAGGCTAGGAAAAGGAGGATATGGTAAAGTGTACAAGGTATTTATCTTCCATTTAAAACCGAACTGTTTATTTTTTCTTTGAAATTTAGAGTTACTGTTTTGGCTGTTTTGTTTATTTTTCAAAAGAAAAACCAAAATACTTGTTTTCCAATAGAACCAATGCAGACATGCTCATGTGAAGGATGTTGGCATTTCATTTTAAAAAATGCTCAGTTCTAGTTTCTGGTTTCTGTTTGTTGGAAGCAACATATATCACATGTTTTACTTTGTGTATTTCGACTCTTTTAAAGTGAATGAAAACTCTTTAGTTCTTGTGTGAGGTATAATGATATATTAACTTAAAACAGCCATGGGAACTGATCAGTGTGAACACCCCAATGTTACAGTTGTGGCTGCTTGAAAAAAAAGCAGCCTTAATATGAATGTAAACTGTCCAGCCTTATGCTGAATTGTATCAAATACCTGTAGCATACTTCCAGCCTAAGGTTTTTCCCCCATGGTTTGTGCCATATGTAAACAGTTGTGGTCTCAGGGATTTACTGAGAATGTGCTTAAGTCACTATCAGGACCTGGTCTCACAGGACCTACGTGTGGGGATTTTATTTATGGAAAGATAGCTGTAAAGCCATGTATTTCATAAAGATTGTATTAAATGTTTACAGTCCTGAAAAAAGGCAAAAGCAGAGTAACATTAGACCCAGAGACAGGTGGGGTCTAATCCTAGTTTTATTCTCTGGTGCAGCTGAGAGGTTATGTGAATGGAGTGCAGAAATTTTTAGAAAATGGTTGGTTCTAAAGGATTTAATAATTTATTTAAACACAGTAATATCTAATTTTGTCCTATTGGCAATTTTTTTCAGGTCAGGAACAAGTTAGACGGTCAATTCTACGCTATTAAAAAAATAGCCATTAAGAAGGCTAGAAGAAGAGATTGCATGAAGGTATTCTTTTCCTGTGTTTTGGCTCTTTGAACTCCCTGTCTGTGCTGGCTGATTCTGATTTACTTTAGTAATGCAGTTAATTTTTCCCAAACCATCAGAAACATTAGGAAGCTTTTTTTATGCATTCCGAGTTTCTAAAAACTTGACCCTATCAATACCTAGTAGAAAAAAACCAGAGGTATCTAAGTCAATTTAGAAAAACATTATTAACCTGAATTTGTTTTAAATCTTCCAAGTCTTCACCATTCTTGTAATAATTTTGTCTGTCTTTCTCTGTCAAACTGTTAGTTTTTGTTATCTTTCAGGCTTACTAAGCACACAGAATAAAGCTCAGTCATAGAGTTTCTTTTTGGTCTTTTTAGGTGCTACGAGAAGTTAAAGTGCTGGCTGGGTTAGAGCATCCTAATATCGTAGGCTACCATACTGCTTGGATGGAACAAGTCCAAACAGTTCGCCCAAAAGGAAAGTACAGCATAATGTGTAATTCTTGCTTGCATCCTGCTTTATAACCCTCAGTACTAATATTTGCAGGAGAGTATTACTTTGCTGATAAAATAACTGTTTTTTGGTTTGTTTTTAAATCAAGTTTAAAAAAAAAAGCAAACTATAGATGACCACCAGGTCTTTATGTCCCTCTGTGCACTTCAGTCTCTTGCCTAATGATTTATCTGTTACTTAGTGATGAAATTGTAACTGTGGAAGTATTAGCTTCACTTCTGGTAATATATGAGGAGGATTTTAAAATTGTGTGAAGTTAAGTGGAATGCAGAGAAAATATTTTAACACAAAGTATTGCGTTGCCAAGAAGATGAATAAATATTGGGGAATGAGCCACTTCAGGTATTGGTGGGAAACTGATGAAAAGGAGAAAAAACCGACAAATTTTCTAGCAGATTTTGAAATCTCAAGAACTGTAGCAAAACTAGAGGAAGTCTTACTAAAGTAAGAATCTCAAAGGATGCAACTTTTTAGTGCCAGGAGTGCTCCAGGTGTGTTTAATGGTGATAAAGTAAATACATAACTAGATCCATAGGCAGGTTCTGTGGTACTTAATTATTTTCCTTGGCTTATAAGATTGGTCTTTTCTATTTGTATCTATGTGCTAAACCAAACCTTTTTTCACACAAATACACAGTTTTAATGAAAATGGTTTCTAAAATACTGAGTGTCTTCAGCATCAGGGTAATGCATAGGATGGTGCCCAGCGGAGTTGCTTCTTCAACTGTGTATTATTATATACATTATAAGCCCTAATTTTTAACAGCCTAACTTCTTAAAGGCAAAATCTAGGTGAATAGTTGAGAGCACAGTACAACATCTTCAGTGACCACATACAACATGTATTTTCTTCTCATTTAAATAAAAAATGAAAAAGATATTACGGTTCTTTCTAGTCTAGCAAGCACCTTTTGCACTTGCAGCATCAGAAATAAAAAAGGTATCTACAGGTAATTAAGTTCAAATCAAAAACATACTGTAGCTTAAAGGTTTATTTATAGTAAATATATGCATGTTTTGTTTTGTAAAATACCGTATTTATCTTTTCATCCAATAGATAAAACTATAATGGATTTGCAGACTTTATCTTTGGAGCAAGACAGTAGTGAGTAAGTATTATAAACCTCCTTGATGACATTTATTTGGCTTTAACATGAGGCTTTTTTTTTTTAAAGTAACATTGACAGAACAGAATTCAGCATGTATTGCACAAGTGCTTTTTGCATCTAAATGACAACTAAAAAAAGGTCTTAATTATCCTTTTCATAGTTTCTCTTGTTACATAAGCTGAAAAATATCACTGAATACTTCAATGTTCTTCAGATCACTCGGTTTCTGAGTGTCTTAATGTTGTACTTCAAAAGTTTACTTTTGTCTTAAAGTTTACTTCAAGGCTTCAAGTTTGCTTCAAAAGCCCTGTGTCAGCATCTCAACAAGGAGATGGAGTCCTATGAGTTACATAGTGTAGCTTGCTAATGTAAATGCATCATACTTCTGTAGGCCTAATGTATCTGTGAGCTGTCTTGGTTGGCAAGCAGAAATCCTTGCAGGAGGGAGGTATTGAAAAGGCTGGAGCCTACACTACCACTACATTTTCATCTTAAAGTTTTGTTTGGGGAAGAAGTTGTTCCTCTGGAATGCAGTTTGCAGGGCGGGGGCAGTTTCATGAATGGCATATCAGAAATAGATGGTGTAAAACTACATATTTTGATTTCTCTCTCTCTTTCTTATTTTCAGTGATCACTGTCACATTCAGAGTGTAGAAGGTGGTAGTTCAATTATCTTTGCTGACCTATCTTCACAAGAAAAAAAGTCCTGTGACAGTACCAGTCATAGAAATCTGGGTGGTGAATTGGTGCAGAACATGGATGTGAGGAATGATTTTACAAACACCAATAGTAAAGAGTGTATGAAACCAATTAAGTCTGAATTATCCATGGAATTAAAAGAAGACTTTCTAAGTAGTGTTAGCAGTAGATCGGTTGATGTGAAAAATCATTCAGCATGGGGACCTCATTCTAGTCTGGATCAAGATGCTAGCACTGCAAGTCAGTCCTGCACTGAAGAATGCTCCAAGAATGATGTAGCTCTGTGTGGAGAGTTTGAGGTAAATGTACTTCTCTTTAAATACACTTATTTTCTGTTTAACTTCATGGTGTAAAATGGTAGAAAGAGGAATTATAATGGTAAATGTAAAAAAAATGAAATGACTGCTATTAGAGCCAAAAATATAGACCGTTTTTACTGAAGTGGGTAACGCCATTAAAAGGGAAGCTGACCAGAGGAGCTGGCAAAACACAGCTTCCAAGAAAGTTTCCATGTGTTTGTCACCTTGGATCCTTTCAAAATACTTGCACAAAAATAAATAAATAATACTACTCCTGCATAAAAAAAACCCAAAAAACAACAAACCGAAAAAACCCAAGAAACCCAAAACATCAAACTTGAAAATATTCAGCATTCAGTAACAATGGCTAAGTCACTTACTATTGATTAATGTGTCTAGGTGTATAACCTGGTGCCTCTACAGTGCAGGATTACTTCTGAATGAGAGAAGAATTTTGGGCCACCACTCTGGCTAAGCTTCTAAAACTTTGTTGGTGTTCATGCCGCTGAAATGTGCTTAACACAAGTCAGCTTGCTTCAAGCTCTCATTGTCATTTGGAGTTCCCTCTTGCAAGAAAACCAAGATTTTAGAGGAGTTTGCTTGAGCCATACAGGTTATCAACTGATAGATTATCAGAAACAGTATGAAGTTATATATGTTAATAAATCATAAATTCCATATCCATAGTTGGATAGGAATATCAATATAGGTTGCATTTTTTCTGTTCTATATTAATTTACACTACTTTCTTAAACCAGAGTATGTCTAGAAGCTTTTAAACTCTTAATTTGAATATTAAGGTATGAAGCTGCCTGCTTTGTTAGCTTTTATCATATAACTATTGCTAAAAATTAGAGGAACAAGTAAGTAAAAACAAAAAAACCTAAACCACCCAAACTAGACAGCATTGTTGCATCCACTTATTGAATGTGGTATATTACTAATGCTGCATTTGATGTAATTTTTGTATCTGTTTTTGATGGTTCTTTGTAATTTGTTTTTGTTTTTTTGTTTGATTGTTTTTGTTACGATTTTTTTAAAAATTTCATTAGCTTCAAAGAAATGAACTAAGGAAATACTATTTATATTACAGTGACAAAATCATGGACCATTGTTTTTTCTGTTAGGTGGAGTATCATTTGATGCTTCATATACAAATGCAACTGTGTGAAATATCCTTGTGGGATTGGATTGTTGACCGTAATAAAATACTCAGCAAGAGAACAGAGGAAACTTCCAGTAAGACTCATTACTCTCTTAAAAATTTACTTATTCATTATAAAGGACATAGTTCTTTCATAACTGGATGTCAGTTGCCTGATTTTGTTTTACTTCAGCATCGTACAATATGGATCTTCATTAGATTCTTTATTAACTTAATTGAATAGCATCTTGTATTGAGTCTCTGTATGATAGATGTTGGTAAAAGAGATTTAAGTTCATGAGTTATAGGCAACTCTTCAAAAAATGAATGAATGTATGTCTGAGGCGTAGTTTTTACCTGGAGAGATCTATATCTGGGCAATAAAACTTATTTGGAATAGAGGTTGGTTTTTTTGTTTATTGCCAGAATCTGATTTTTCTCAGAAAGCTGTTTATATAATTGAAATTTTGCTTTGGTAGTAGTCTTGCTGCTACAAAATAGAGCTCTTAACAGGCTGATTTATCTGCTGTGGAAAACATAAATACATTTTTGATTCCAGACAAGTTAAAACATGCTTCATAGAATCACAGAATACTAAGTTGGAAGGGACCTCAAGGATCATCTGGTCTAATCTTTCTTGGGAAAAGCACAGGCTAGATAAGATGACCCAGCACCCTGTCCCACTAAATATGAAAAATGTCCTATGTTGGGGCTTTTCCACTTCAAAAATTTTCTTCTTGTATCTAATCGTAATCTCCCCAGAAGTAACTTGAAGCTGTTATCCCTTGTTTTTTTTCCATGTGACCTCTTGTAAAAAGGGAGTCTCCATCTTCTTTCATCTTTTCTTCATAAGAATAAATAAACTTTTAAAGTTTTTTTAAGTTTGTTCTTAATGAATCAAAACTCCTATGCAGATCAACTTGTCATTGGTCTAAAGAATCAAACATTTACTTTGAGTAGTCAGAGGAGTTTGCAGGCCTGGATACCAAGATGTCTTCAATAGTTGTTGGCATTTGGAAGAACAAATCTGAACGCTCTTAAAACATTAGAGACGTGTTCCTTTCTCTGGGATGGTTGTATAAAAAATGCATGTGCTTAACAGATTGCAAGACATAAACTGTATGACTCATGTATTAGTTAGATGGTAAAACTGACTCCATGACTGAAGACAATATATTTATCTTCATAATGATTAAAACTGTCAGCTGACTTCTGCTAATCCCTCTTGTAATCACAGTCTGTTAGCTTTCATAAGCTGAAAGATTTATCTATTAAAGGACTGACATAATTACTAGGGCATTTGACCTTGCAAAACACTGCTTTCACACATTTTCACAGGGGACAGGGGAAAAGTGAATCCTATCATAGGTTAGACATTAAGAAACAGAAACCCTAGTAAATGGTGAGTGTTCAAAGTGTCAATAAACATGTTAGATGAGGGCACTGGAGTAGGAAGACAGTGTTGTTTATAATAAAGTCATAATGTGGGAAATGATAGAAGAAGTGAGACGGTAAGTTTATTTAGGATAGCTACAGTCAGAGGGGTTTTGGGAATTTCAGAGGGTAGCATAACAGATGAAGCATTAGGATCCAAAAAGGAAGGGTGCAAATCAACATAGAAAACATCATAAGTGATTTAGTATGATTTTTATCTGGAACAGTATTTTTTGATTTAATTCAGTGGAAGTAAAGTATTTAAATTATTAATCAAATAACTGGCTGATGGGGTTTGGCAGAATCCTTTCAGACAGACATGCATTCATGTTCCCTGAACGTTCCTTTGTGGAATTTTCAGGTTAGTGGCTTTTGTGCTTTCAAAACTACTGCCCTAAGAGAATCATGGGGAATTCAGTTTTTAAACTATGCTCATTCTGTTAAAAAAATTCTTCCATGGCATAAATAAAGAGTTCCACAAAACATAGCACCATAAACTTAACTCAGTAAAATTACTGGAAATAATTTAGATTTTTAACTGTTTCAAGGTCCATACCATCTTGTGGATGTCCACAGGACAATGAAAGTTTTTCGGGAGTTGCTAGAAGGAGTATGTTATATCCACAGCGTGGGAGTGATGCATCGAGACATTAAAGTAAGTTCATGGAATACTACTTGAGGTTGAAGTAAACAAAGATAACTTACATTATGGGAGAATGAAAGCATCTTCATAGTTAAGTTTTGTATGACCTGGGGTCTTAAGAATTTAGCTGTGTTGCATAAAAAAATACCCTGCTTCTATACCAGTCTGTACTCCCTTTACTGTAAGCATAGGACCCAGTTACATTGACTTAGAATTAGATTATGATTAAGCTCTGGAAATGTTTTTTCCTTCATGAAGTGCTTTTCTTGACCTAAACAGGGACAGTCAGATTTGTTTTGTTTTGTCTTTGATCTTTCCTTAACCATTGTAGTACCTGAATTACCTAATTACCTATATTAGGTAATAATAAAATTAAGCAAAGCCCCTTGCCTCTACACCTTGACTTGCTAACAGCATATCAGTTGGCTTTGAAAAAATATGATCAAGCTATGGTTACTTGCCTTTTTTTTCCTTTTTTTTTTTTAATCTGTTGCAAATAATTGCTGTCTCTACAAGTGCTTGCTATCTAAGGGACTCTAAGGGACTAAAATTCTAGGTGATGCTAGTGGCTGAATGAAAAGCATTGGTTTCACTCTTATGAGAAGTATCAAAGAGCAGATTTTAAAAGATAACACATTGAATTATTAGAATAGAATGTCCTTTATATATTCCTATGAAGGATTTTTACTTGTAGTCATAAGAATAGTTTTGACTTACTGTCTGGCTTAAATAAGAAACCTAGGTATACATAACTTTCTCCCTCCTCATTAAACTAATAAATTTGAATAGCAAGGAAGTGAGTGTGTGTTTTCCTACTCTGCTTCCTAAAGAGGTTTCCTGCCTCTGATACAGGAGCTATGTGAGGAAATCAGTGTAAAAATAATATTGATTATTGAAACTCCACATGTGGAAACTTGAAACTACTTGAAAACACAGAGTCTTCATTTGGGATTAATGTTAATTTTTCTGCTGAATATTTCAGGATCAAGAGTTTTTTCAGATTACTTTTCTGTCTAGCATCATCAGGGCCTTACTGTTTGAAGTCCATGTAGTTGTGTGTGACTGAGAGCCCGATTTTGAACCAATGCTGCAACAGGAAGGACAGCTCTTCCACAAGTTGGACTGGCAAAGTTAATACTTGTGACAGAGGAGATTAAAGTTGCTGTTACCTGTGTGTTTAGTGATCCTGTAACTATACGAAGAGGTGTCCAGACAGACTTGTTGGTGTCCTTTAAGTAAATACTTGATTAAAAAAAAAAAAAAAGATATAGGTAGAAAAGCATCATCAGACTGTTTGCCTAAATGTAGAAGACCATCATATTTGTAATTACTAATTTCAGGATTTTTCTGATGTTTTACATGTTTCAAGATTCAGTAGCGCTTTTCTGTATTATGCTGTGAAGTTGGTTGATTTCTTTGAAATTTGTCTGAAACTGATGTCCCAGCTCTAGGCAAATTTAGTAGGAGAATTTGAAGTATTTTCTACAACATAAAACATCGTTTTAATTTATTTGCACTAAGATAAAATTACTTGCACTAAAACTTCTAGGCATAACATACTAACAGGTCCCAAAACTTCATTTGTCAGAACAAATTTTATTGTGGGGACCTTCCCTCTTTTGTTAACATGAGGAGGGAAGAAAAGGGAGTGAGATTTCTTCTTAAAATACTTTTTCTAAAAAGTATTCTAAAAAAAAAGGTGCTTTAAAGTGTTCTAAAAGTATTTTAAATCACAAAGTATACTCCTGATCAAATGGTTAAATGGTTACCTGGAGGTGTATCAGGTGTAAGGGTCCTCCCAAGCATTTGCTGTTTCACTGACAAGGATGATCAGCTAGTAATGCTTTAATAGTGCTGCTGTCATCTTCCATAATGACTTCATGGGATTAATTTTATTTCCTCTCTCCACATAACATCACAGTGTCAGGCCGACTGGCTCCTTTGATTTATGTTACTCCTAAATGAAGGAATTGTAATTTTTGTAACAAAAATCCATAATCAGAAATAAGAGTATTTGGAATCTGGCACTTGAATGGTGGTGTCCTTTGAGATGTTGCATGGTATGTTCTGGTAATAGAATAGGTTTGAAGTAACTGTATTATTCAATGCAACATGTAAGTTTTAAAATCAGCAGAAATTTTGAGACAAGACAAAAAACAAGACTTTGCTCTCTTGCAAATGTTTGTTACTGTTTAATAGAAAAAAAACCCAAACAAACTGTACTGAGCAATAAATAGTGCTTTCACTTCTCATCCAAAGCTCTTACCTAAGCTCAGAAATCTTGTGATACAGACTAAAACCAGTAATTTCATATTATGTTTTCTTGTAGTTGGCAAGTGTGCTTTTTTTTTTTTTTTTTGGATACAAAATGCTACTAGAATTTCTCCTCCTTACTGGTCCTAAAGCCAAAATACAGAGCTAAAGCTATTTCCTTTTTTCCAGTCAGTGCTTTCTACCCAGGTATTTCAGTTTTGTTTTCTGTTTTGGTTTTGGTTTTTTGTTTTTGTTTTGGTTGGTTGGTTGGTTTTTTTTTTTGTTTTCATAGCAACTTTCTAGAACCAAATAGTATGTTGCAGCCATGCTTATCATATGAAAAAGTGTATTTTGTTTTATGTTACGTCTTGCCTAAGGATGATATTTATTCCCCCTTCCTACTATGTCAGTTGGTCTGTTTTGTTACCTGCTCTTGCCTGTTCCTGCTAACATTACTGTTCTGTACATTTCCCATTTTCTGCTAGAAGTACATTTCCCATTAAGTCTTTGGTTTTCCTCTTTCATTTTTCCTTTTTTCTACATCCTTCATATGTGGTCTTTTCTGCCCAAATGGTGTTGCCAACCTCTACTTCCTCTCTCATTAATGAAAGTGTTAAATATTATCATATATGAAACACTGGATTTTATTGACTTTTAAACAGCTGAAATTTTATAATTATTTATATATTTCTATTTTATATTGTCTTGTTTTATAGCCAAGAAATATCTTTCTATATGGATCAGATCATCACGTAAAAATAGGAGACTTTGGATTAGCCTGTAAAGACCTTTGGGATGATGCAGACCAGTGGTTTAAAACAGAAAGGATAAATGGCAAGTGAAAAAAGCTTAATGAGTTTCAGTTTATTAAGTTTCTATGTTAGTAAAACCATTAAATTTTAAGTGAAATGTTATCAATTGCAATGCTGGCTGAGAAGTCTAATTGCCTTTTTAAAGGACTGACACATACATCAGGAGTGGGAACTTGCCTCTATGCCTCACCAGAACAATTGCAGGGATCTCACTATGATTTCAAGGTAGAGGGCATTTTATTTTCTATTCACACTTTATAATAGATCATAGGATTAAACCAATCCTTTCAGTAAGTTAATACATAATATTTAATATATATATAAATATTCACCATTACTCCTAATTTGAACATGTATTTCAGCTTTGCCTTCTAGTTTGCTACTAATGCAAAAATTGTTTCAAAGACCATCTTGAGGAATGTACAGTTTTGAAATTGTGTTCCTTGTGTTGTCATATTTTTCTTATCATGAAACTTCATTGTCATGGAAGTTTTTTATATTGTGACTTTTTAAAGAGAAAAAGAAATCTAGTAATTAAAAATAAGCTCTCCCAGACTTTTTCTTCATCCCCTTACCAGTCAGACATGTACAGCATGGGTGTTATCCTGCTAGAACTCTTCCAACCCTTTGGAACGGAAATGGAAAGAACAGAAGTTCTTACACATTTAAGGAATGGCCAGATTCCTCATGCTTTTTACAAAAAATGGCCTATTCAAGCCAAGTATGTTAAACTTCTTACCAGTCAGAGATCTACAGAAAGACCAACTGCTGCTCAGCTTTGTGAAAGTGAATTATTTCATACCACAGAACATGTAAGTTATGCAAATAATGTCAACCTTTGCAGGATAAAGAAAATGCCTTTTGTTTCCCTGCCTGTATTGTGTTTTGCTTTGCTTTGAACTTAAGAGAATTGGGTGATAAAACTTTTTTTTTTCTTTTACGGTATTTGACCACTGTATTAGTGTTTCTGATGTCTTTGCAATGAGAAACGAGGTTAAGTGGATTCTTTTTATAATTTTCCTTGCCACACTTTGTTTGTGGACCACACTTTAGTATTAAACATACAGACTAGCTGTGGTGTTGCAGAATGTGGCTGTAGTGGATTGTGAAAACAATTCAAATAGGTAAATAAGGCTTTATCCTTGCTTTTGTCTAAATGAAGTAAACTGACTTTCATTTCAGGTTATTTCTAATTTACAACAAAAAGTGAGACAGCAAGAGGAAGAAATAGAGAAACTGAGAGAGAGAATAAGACTGCTTTCTGCAGAACGAGACAAACGCGTGATAGTAGGTTCTCCTGTTTAACTACAGGAAGAGCTAACTTCTATTTTATGCCAAATTATATTAAATATTTTTTTACATAAATATTTAAACACATTTTGATTTCTCTGTCTGTTCTTTAAATGTATTAATCTTTTGTCTTAATTCAGAAGTCTCCAGTCACCTGAAAGCATTCATGTTTCATTTAGCCTCAGAATAATTTCATTTGTGTACATAAGCATTTGGGTTACAGGGGAAAAACAGAAAAATTGAAAGTGCAGGTTGTATTTACAGAGGACTACTTTAGATACACAACATGCATGTTTACTTAAATGACAACAGAGTATCAGTTACAAAAAAAAAAGGAAAGTCACACCTACAAGGTGGCTGTAATGCTTTTATTGATTTTTTAGAATTCTGTTCAACTGTAGTACTTGAACACATCTCAGAAAGGACCCAAACTATTCCAACAGGCACAAAGGAGGTGGGATAAAATTGAAATTACACCATTATGAAGAGTGCAGGTTTACTTAAGTAGCTTCATAACAGAGCTGAAAGGTGCCAGGTTCTCACATGACTTCATCCATTTCTGCACATTGGCTGGAGCAGTGTTTGCACTCCCCGTCTGCCGCAGTGCGCACCATGCGACCACGTCTGCTACCGTCAGCTCGTTTCCCACCAGCCACGCTGTCTTGCCCAGGGCAGCATTCATGGACCGCAGAACTGCTCCTTTTTCCTTGCTGCTACCTTCTTTTAGCTGGAAAATGGCTGTATCAACCCAGCTGTCAATCAGAGTTGAAGTAACTGCATTGTACTTCTGGCCAAAGAAGGAAAAGAGAAATCTAGCAATGTTGCCCTCTCCTTCAATTGGGCACATTGTTTGGATGCTAAACTTCATCTGTGGTTTTGGAACTGAAATAAAGACAAGAAAAAAGTGGTAGAGAAATTAATTTGAATTAAAATTCTAGGATGTATTTTATGTATGATGCCAACAGTGTTGTTAACATAATTCATCTGATGAACAATTTCAGTTTTCTTAGTCTAGATGCTTAAGTCTAAGGGAGCAATCTGGGATAATATCACCTTTTTTAAAGTTCAGCCCAATCTCCCACTTCATTTCTATTATAGTTAACTTATTTGTAGAAACTGAAAAGCACTTATATTAAAAAATTCCTTTGGGTACAAACAACAATGTAAATGCCATATGTTTTTTAATGTGTCCCCATTGTTACTCACAGCTATAGACAGAGCATAATCTGCAGTATGTATCCTTGTGTGCCAGCACAGACACCAGAACATCTCTTGTGAAGGTTTTATAGCACAATTTTAATTTTCTCACCAATTGTAAAACAGTGAGCTATAAGATAACTTCATTCTTACCATCCTTCCAAATAAGAGTAAAGCCCAACTGATATTCATGACGTGGTTGCTTCCTAGCCTGCTCCCCAAAGCATTTCAGGAGGTGTTCTGGCACACTTTTCACTGATGAATGTGTGTGAACTGCTGATAGTACTTTGTAGCGCTCACAAAGCAGACTGTGAATTACTAATAATGACAGGGGAGGGAGAGAGGGGTCTGCGTTGATTACAATATCTTTCAGGGCACCATAATCCTGAAGGGAAAATAAAGCGTGTCAGTAAGACGCATTCCAGATCAGACGGAACTAGCAGAGGTTCAGTGACACCAAAATGTACGTAAGCCATGCATGTGAAGATCTGAAATTGATTAAATTAAAATAAGTCAGATCATGTATGGACATTTAAACTTGTTAAAACATTTAAACATCTTGCTTCCTCAATATATAATTCAAGAACATGACTGAGGTAAATTCTAGTCCAATCAGAAGACTAGGTTAAAATTTCCAGTTAGTAACAAACAAGAAACCATTTGTTATTTCAAAATTAACCATTCTACCTTGGAATTATATCCAAATAAGATATAGGATTTAGTCCTTATAAATGTTTTGTTACATGTCTTTATCTATAATCTGGAGGCCCAGAATGAAATGGTAGCTGTAGGCAATTTTAAATATATAAGATGTATATTGAGTTCCAAGCGTCCCAGTTGTTAATGCCAGCCTTCCAACTCTGAAAATCTCAGAGCAAAGAAAGTATCCATCCATGTATATGGTCAACTAATCTTACCTTTCCCAGCATCAAATCTAAATCTGCTCCTTTTGTTTTCAAAGGAGAACAATCATCAGTTTGAATGATGTTAGTTACATCAAAGTCAGCATCTGGGGTTTGTATCATCTTTGAGAGACCATCAACAGCACTCTTCAGTTCATACAAACGTTTCAGAATCTCTTCCTGGCGGGATTCAAGTGCTTGAAGTGATGGGTCAGCCTCTTCCTGTAGGAGAGAACAAGGTCACATAAATATTCACTCGACTTGGGGTGAGAATAGCCCACAGCTCACTTGACAGCAAATTTTGAAAGCGTTTAAATGCATTCAAATAATCAGAACATCATGGAATGTTACGGTCTTAGCAAAC
This sequence comes from Ceyx melanurus, assembly GCA_024611195.1. Classification (NCBI taxonomy): domain Eukaryota; kingdom Metazoa; phylum Chordata; class Aves; order Coraciiformes; family Alcedinidae; genus Ceyx; species Ceyx melanurus. Next base: position 1,023 of record JANHGL010022861.1, on the reverse strand, counting down.
AGAAATCCTTCCTTCAGTCTAATGGATAAACAAGCAAGGTACCCAAGTGAGATGCTGATACCCACTTAAATGATATTCCCAAAGACCTGGAAACATCTCTTAAGTTACCATGATTTGGCTAGTACACAATTCAGTGAAATAAAAACCTCTCAGAGGGGACTGGTAGATAATACTTCGATGTTGCAAAGAGAAGGCATCTTAGTAAGCATTCCTGTTAAGTTCTGTCTCAAGTATTCCTACCTTGTATCTCCACTGGCAACTGAGGCAAGAGCACTGCAAGTACTCACTGACAAGGTGTGATGGCATCAAGCTAAATATGACCACATGCAGTCTGGAGGAATTAAAATAATTCTCGCCACTGGAGAGATGCTTAAGTCAACTAGGTTAACATAAAATAGCATTTTGTGTTTTTGCCTTATTTACGAAAGAATAACTGAGACTAGAAACAGAGGGTGTCTGGCACCTTCCTAGCTCAACAGCGAAAGGGGGAAAAAAAAAAAGGGAGGGGAAAAAAAAAAAGACCTCAGCCAAGCCTACGGGCTCGCAACGCCTCGGCTCATCACTCCAAAAATAGCCGCTTTAAAATCGAAACTGAGAAACGCACACGAAAGGCCGGGGAAAAACAAGCCGAAAATTACCGACGGCTTTAAAAATACTACAAAGAAACTTCTGAAAAAGCTGATCTATTTAACCCTCGAACGAGCCACTGATAAACGTGGAGAAACCAGCGCTCCTGCGCTACCGCACCCATCCTGCGGGCTACAGCGGCACATGGCGGGAACCCGGTCCTGCGAGCTCCCCGGCGCCGGAGGCTCCTTTCAGTCCCCGTCCGGTGCGGACGCAGATCCAACGCGGCCGGAAGCGGTTCCGCTGCACACGGCTGAGACCTTCGGGGCGATCACTGCGGGCCGCGGCCTGAGCAGACTTCCTCCGAGTCAGCCGGACAGGCCCGCTCGCCGCTTCTTCGCTCCTTACCTGCGGCGGCGGCGGTGACGCGGTGGGCGACAAGCGGCGGTGCAGGTT
>JANHGL010022859.1:36772-66632 GCA_024611195.1 Ceyx melanurus | reverse complement strand
GGGCTGAGTGGCCGCTGTCGCTGCAGCGTCTCCCGTCCCCTCTCCCGCCCCGCCGGTCACAGGGGTTAGGCCGCCGACGGGGTTTTGAGGGGGGGAAAGGGGCTTCTGGGGAATAAGGGGCTTCTGGGGGGCTTCTTGTGTGTGGCTTTAGTTGGGAATGTGGAGAAAGTGTTGGTTGTGGTTGTTCTCTGAGGGAGATGAAAAGCGGTGCGAAGGTCCGGCTTTAATGTTTCTCGTAGCGCGTGGAAGTGTTTAGCCTGGTTTCTGTAAGTCTCAGCGTTTCCTCAGGTCTTGTCTATTTCCAGTGAGCTTTTGTGGTATTACTGGTTGGAAGAAAGCTCAGACCCTCTTAAGTTCTCCTTTCAGTCTCTGGCTCATCCCCAAGAACTGAGGCAAACATATTACACACTGGAATTGCACTTCAGTTTACCTTTGACTGCCCTGGCTACAAAAGGTCACCCTAATCCTCCGACTGATCTTTCTATGGCGGTGTTAACTGAGCATTTTGCTGTCTCTCATTCAAAGTTTCCAAAAGCTTTCTGGAAGCTGTGTGTGCGTGTTTGCGGCCGTTCTGCCGTTGTGCCCTTTCACACATCTCCCTGGGAAGAGCCGAATGTATTTTCAGAGTAATTTCTGCATTCATTAATCTGGCCGTGCTTGCTGCCACGCTCATCTTAATTACCGTGCTTAAGTTGCTGTCACGCAGATGGAGCCCCGGGCAGGGAACCCTCTCCCAAACACAAACATTATCTTCATCTTCTCCGGTGGCTAATTAGGTTTCATAAGCGTCCCTTTCTTGAATAATCAAAAAGTGGGAGCATACCCAAACAGGGTGCTTGAGGAAAGAGGAAGGTGTCTTTCCTGGAAGATTCTGTGCTTGCTGACTGAGATCTTCACATACCAGGAAGAGATGTCATGGGATCTGGTTTATTGTGGCCAGACTTGAGAAAGGGATGAGTTAGAGCCCTGCTTTATAACCATAAGAGGCAAATAATTTACAGGTTGCTCCAAGTATGGGTGTATATGTCTAAAAGCAGCAAAATGTTTCCATTTGAAAATTCAGCAGTTTCTCAGCCAGTAACTAAATTACTGGGACAGTTACTTAAGATGGTGTCTGTGCTGCTCGCAAGTGCAGATAAGCACTTTTGCAATGTGGACTTTTAAAATCCAGCATCCATAACCTGATGCTGGTTTAACTTTTGACATCCAAGCAAAGGTGTGGGCTTTGGGGTTTTGATTGTTTGTTTCTTTTCTTTTTAAGAAGCAACAGAATTAATTTCTTTCCAGGATCCTGCCTAAAGAACAGCAATTAGCTTTTCTGTGTCTCTCTGCTCCTCTCTATTATGCCAGTAATTACATCTTAGAGGTATATCTGTAGTAGAATTAATACTTAAACACTTAGGAATATGTAAGGGGAGAAGGCCGTGGTTTATGAAGTGAGAAGGTTGCTTTATGAGGGCTTATAACCATTTTACTCACCTGTACCAAGAGCAGAGTGGTACAAAGCATGGCCTCAAACCTCACAGCAGCACATTCACGCACCGTGCAGGATTACCCTTTTGATACATCATCATTTGATATATTTAAACCTGAGCAAGCAGAAATGTAACTTCAGACATAGCATGTTGCTGGGAATTGTCCAGTTGGAGGGGAAGCTGCTTTGCCTCCCTGCTGGGAAGAAGTAGGAGTGAGAATCAAAGGCAGCATTGGCTTTTTCCAAAAAAGGGGTGGCTGATCTGATTTTTTTTTTTTCTCCTCTCATGCTATACATGTGGCAGTGACAAGATGCTCTTGGACAACCCACTTACTGGAATAATTTTCATCAGTCAAGCTAAGGAGTGGGGAGATAGAGAATTTCTGTCTGGCCATTGAGCCAGCACACAGCATCAGCTGAGGACACACAGGGAAGGTGGTGAGGAGAGCAATGCCTCAATATGTGCTTCTGGCACAGGCTTGTTAGACTTGGGACATGAATTAGTATCAGGTGGGGTCACAGCACTTCAAGCTGAGTGGTTCCTGGATGACTTATTAGCAAAATGGGAAGAAACATGGTTGTCTTCCCACTTAGCAGCAGCTTGGAGGTCACTGCTTTGTTCACTCAGCTTCCAGCACTCACTGCTCTTCTGGCAGAGAGATTGTTAAAGAGGCTTCTCAGTAAGAGATTTTCAAAATTAATCAGGAAGAGCATACACTGAGTACTTTTTTTTCCCCACCAGTTTCGCACAGATTGTGTCACTGACTCCAAGATGTGCCTGCCCTTTTAGAAGGCAGAAAGAAAGAACTGGGCCAACTATGATTTTTAAATCAAATGTAAAGTCTTGTGACAGTAGAAGCAATTTTGCTCCAGGGGGCTTCAGAAACCAAGGTGGCTCCACTTTGGGTGTTCAACGGTGTAAACAAGAATTTAATTTCCTCCCTGTGGCAAAGTTGCCAACGTCTTTGTTTCCCTTGCTGTGCTTCAGACAGTTTAGTTTTACCAGAGCAATGCGGCAGGGCAGCCTGTGTGCAGAGGAGCTGAGTGGCTGGAGGAGGAATGGCAGAGTGGGCTCTGCCAATTCCCCGTGGGAGGAGAGCTGGAAGGAGAACAGCAGTGGGAGCCAACCCTGGATGCAATAAACCGGATCATGTTCTCTCTGCCTAATGTCAGGAATGGCTTAGCTAAGGCTGGGCAGCCAGCTGACTGAGCCCCATGACCATCCTTCCCTGCACACCCCAAATCAAAGCAGAAATGGTGTATTTTCCTGGCCACAGCTGTTCAGCAGCTTTATTTCTGCTCCTTGATGAAAACACTACCCTTGCCCTTGCTTACTTGCAGCCAGGTGGGCTGTGTGTCTGGCTTAGGGCTGTCTCACACCTGCCCATTCCTGTCATGCAAAGGTGATGCTCTGGCTCCTACTCCAGGCAGGTATTTCACGGGGAGAAGCAGCTGGCACCAAGGAGTCCTCTCCAGAAGCTGGTTTTAGCCCCCCTTGGCAACCTAGAGACATCTGCCTTGCCAAAATTCAGTGGAGCATCCTCCTGTGGGCGAGGACTGCCTGTTTGCTTCCTGGAGCACCTGGAGCTCTTGTTTTACTGTGAGTGAGCAGCAGTTTTACCTCAGTGATTTGAGAATGGTTTGTGTTGGAAGGGACCATTAAAAGTCATGTAGTCCAACTTCCCTCCAGTGATCAGGGACATCTTCAACTAGATCAGGTTGCTCATACCTGTTGCTTCTTGCACAGGCGAGGGATCCTTCCCGCAGAAGCGGGGTACCCTTCTCACTAGAAGTGAGGCATACCCCTGTCCCACTTGACCTTGAATGGTTCCAGGGATGGAGCTTCTGCCACCTCTCTGGTCAGCCTGCTCCAGCATTTCACCAGCCTTATAATAAAAATGTTCATCCTTATACTAGTCTACATGTCCCCTCTCTTAGTGCAAACTCACTACCCTTTGGTCTGCTGCCACAAGTCAGCATCCAGGTGATTTGAATACAATCTTCCCAGTTTTATCTCTCCATCTCTAGCTTTGAAGTATCTTTGCTTCTGGGTCTGGTACTGTTGGGTAGAAAGAGGATCCCCCAGTCCCTCACCATGTCCAAATTAATTAGGGAGCATCAGCAAGGCTCCAGGAACTAGTTGATGCAGCCATGATCAAAAAGGAGGTCCCAGTACATGCAGCCCCACAAGAAGAGAAGGTTCCTTGGTGTTCTTGAGTTGATTTTTTGGGAACAAGCACAGACCTTGCCTTGGTTTCTGCATCCAGGCTCAGCACCCGGTGAATAATAAGAAATGAGTCCTCTCCTAAGTGTGACGCAAAAAAGAACCTGTTTCATTTTTTTCCCCCTAAAGTTATGTTTTTCTGCTGTGTTTTTGTGTCACAAGGGTATCCTGTAATTTTTACTCCCCAACCAGCACAAAAGAAATGACAGATTAGCACAGAAGTATGTGAGCATCTTTCTTCTTTTCAATGGGAGGAAAAAATTGAAGTTGACAGTTCCCTGGAACCAGAGCAACACATGAAGTAGTCACAATAATACATTTTATCTTCCAGCCCTTTTAAAGCATCAGAAGCTCTCCAGTCTCTGATGCCTCCAGTAAGCTGACCTTGGCCAGCAGACCCAGCCACCTCATTACTGCTGTCCCACTGCTCACAGCCTGCCCTCTCTCCTGGCCCTCAAACAGCCCGATTAGCTGCAGCAGCGAGAGCTTCCCAGGTCAGGCAGCCTGCTGGCAACTCTTCACTGACACCAGATCTGTTTCAAATAAGCCTTTATGCAGAAAACCATTTATTTGCTTTTTTAATTTAAAAGAAAACAAACAAATGAAACCTCCAAAACATTTAGCTTTAACGTCCAGAGATTTGTCAGAGTTGATTTTGTTCTGAAAACAACACCAAGGGGAAAACTTCAAGCCATCCATCAACTCCCAAAAAGCAGTTGCAGCAGAGAAAATCTGTCTAGTTGTCACTGTGGCTCTGGTTTTAGCTTTTGCCTTCACCTCTACAAAAGCTCAGGCCACACTCGCCCACCCCTATCTATTGCTGCTTAAACCTTTATTTGATCTGACCAAAGGAAAGAACTCAAGTCCAGAGAGATCTATTGGAGATAGGCCAATAAGCACCTGTAAATATCAGCAGGAGGGTTTGTGTTTCAACAAACAGACAAGGCTGAGCATCACAGATTTCCTTTTTATTTTTTTATTTTTTTTTCAAAAATTACCATCTCACTGGCTGAGCAGCCAAATGACATTGATTGTCCCTCGATGAAGCATCTTTCTTCTTTGTTGCATGTATCTTGTATCTGCTCGAAGACAGGCAAAAATTTATAGTGAACGCACCCCTTGAAGATGCCTTGAAAGTCTTGGGGAGCAGGGCTTATATCACTGGTCAGTGGCACTGCCTCAGGCAGGCAGGCAGGGAGGTTGATGTAGCTCTGTATTTGAAGATGGGCGTTTTCTAATCACGTAATACGAAGGAAAGGGCCTTTTCCATAATTAAGCAATTTTACATCCTCTATTGGTATTTAATTTAAAAGTGTTTGGTTTTCAAACTATAATTGTGGTACAAAAGTAGGGGCACACGTTATATCTTTGTGCAGTAGCATCCCTGATTGTAGTCTTTGACCAGAGAGCCTCCCCAGGTGTGGAGACACATTTCCCTCCTCTCCTCCCTGCAAGCATCACTGGATTATGGTGGCAGCAGCTCTCCCTGTGCACGTTCCCAGCCATACAGGCACAACTGTGGGTGATGATGCTGTTGAAAAAATGCCACTGCTCAATTAAGTGTGTAATGTGTCGAGTCCTGCATGACTGGCTGCCCGTTCCTTGTCCTGTTCAGCACACCCACAAAATACCATTTGGTTAATTCGAAGGACTTGGGTTTTCACACAGGGTTGACTGTGGGCTAGGAAGCAGTTGGCTGAGAGGTGCTGTCTGATATGTGAGGCTTTTTCCTGCATGAAGTGTAAAATTTGCAGGCCACCTCTACTTGGAGATATGCTAAATCTTATGGGTAAGAATAGACATCCTCTAAAGTAAACAGAGATGAATGTTCAGTTTATGAAATGTTCAGATTAATAAAACCAAGAGCTGGAAATGCTCGCTCAGTCATCTGTGCTAAGCAAAACCAAACCAAAGCCATATTAAAAATGCTAAGGCTTCAGCTGAGGCCAGAGAATAATCAGCTTAAAATTCTGCCTGCATGTACGAAGGTTTTGATTTCTTTGAAATCTGAGGGAGACGTTGCCGTCATCTCCCCAGATGGCAGCTGGACCACAAAGCCCTGTTCCCATGTGTGCAGGTGCAATCTATTTGATTTCCATACCCTACGCTGAAAGCAGGAGCTCCCTGGAGGTTAGATGTCTTTTCATCTGCAGTTTTCCAGCAAGGGGCTGTTTTTCCCCTATGCTTCCCTGGCTCTACTCTTAAAAAGAAAAGAATCTTCCTTCTTTCTGGTAGAGAAGGTGGCACATAACTCCAGATGGATCCAGCATAACTGCTTCTGTGTGAGCAGAAACTGGAAGCTGTATGCATGATTTCTGCAGCCACTATTTCTTGTCGTCATGGCGTGCTGCCACCAGGTGAGGAAGTCAATTGCTTCCATTGGCAAAAGGGCAAGATAGTTTTCTGTCACATAAACCCATTATATCCTCTTTTTCCCATACCAGGAATGATGGTCGTTACTATGATCTGACCTGGAATGTGCAGAAATCTCAACAGAGGCAGAAAGGAGGAAAGAATGGGAGGGCAGTGGAAGACAAGCCACAGGGTCATTCCTGTAAGCTTGTCATTAGTCTGCAATGGCCCCAGTGGGTTTTTCCTTTAAATGGCAGACCATGGCAAAGCAGAGCTGTGCTGAGATGTGTGCTTCCTTGATTTGTGCAATGAGAAGTTATGCAAGATAATTGCCTTGTAGTTCAGCGACAATAAACGCTGTCAGATCCGTTCAGTCTGTGCTCAGCTTCTCCATAGTGTCTCTGCGTCTAAAAGGCTGAAATGGTAACTAATCCTGCAGCATGGCTGGAGCGAAGACGTACAATACTCAAGATTCTTCATTTTTTAAATGTTCGCTAGAGATTAAATTTACCAGTTTAGCCTGACTAGATCTACGTGCCGTATATTTCAGTTTTCACCAGGTTTGCATTGGTATATCTGTGGCAATTATCAGCACTTGAGGCTGTTCTCAGACACTAACAGAACAGGCACAAAACAGCCTGTAGTCCTGACATTAAACTCTCCTGCTCTGCAGAAGAGGGAGCAGGTGAAGACTGCTTCAGGAACGACACTTGGCCTGTGCCACTTGCTGAACCGTGCCCAGTGGCTGTGTGTGAGACAGAGGTAACAAGCCCAAGACAAATCTGTGCCAGGGATTGCTCATTGTAACCTCCTTTTCCCCAAGGAGCAGGAAACCTTTGCAGATTCAAGAAGGAACAGCTTGTCCATACTGACAAACTTAGAATCATAGAATTATAGAGTACTTTGGGATGGAAGGGACCTTTAAAGGTCATCTAGTTCAACCCCCCTGTAGTAAGCACGGACATTTGCAGCTAGATCAGGTTGCTCGGTGCTCCATGCAACCTGACCTGGAATGCTGCTGGGGATGGGGCTCCTACTGCCTCTTTGAGCAACATCTTCCACTGTTTAACCACCTTCATACCTTCCTTTAGTCTAAATCTACCCTTTTTTAGTTGAAAACCATTACTCTGTGTCCTATCACAACAGGCCTTGCTAAATGGTTTGACCCCATCTTTCTTAGAAGCCCCTTTAAGCACTGAAAGGCTGCAATGAGATCTCCCTGGAGTCTTCTCTTTTCCAGACTTAGCACCAACTCTCTCAGCCTTTCTTCATAGGAGAGGGATTCCAGCACCCTGGACATTTTTGTGAGTGTCTCTGGACCATCTCCGTCAGCTTCATGTCTTTCCTGTGCTGAGGACTGCAGAGCTGGACACAGTGCTCCAGGTGGAGTCTCATCAGAGCAAAGCAGAGGGGCAGAATCCCCTCCCTCACCCTGCTGTCCATGCTTCTTTTATTTGCTTTCTGAGCTGCAATAGCACTTTGCCAGCTCAACGTCATAGCTACTGAATTGAAGTGTGGTTTCAGAAAACAGCGGCAAGGAGAGTTTTCTCTGTAAAATTCTAGATATTTTTCAAGCAGTTTCTGTAAACATTTGTGTGTCTATGTCCTGCATTTTGTGCTGGTGAGCTGGACTGCTTGGTGTAAAACAGAAGTGTGGGGCAGTGAGCTGGGATATCTGTGCCTTCTGACAGTCCACAAATAGTAATCGCCTTCCTTATTTTGCTCAGCTACCCTGTTGATCATAAGCTCTTGTCTCCATTACCAGTGTCACTAGCACAAGCTTTTCCAAGAGACACTTTCTACCTAGCACAGACTTCCCTTACCCCTTTAAACCCTTTATCCTGCATCAGATATCTTTCAGCTGCCTTTTACACCTACTTCAGTAATCCTGGCTAGAGAGGATGGTGGTGGTTTGGGGTAAGTTTAGGCTGTTTGGTGGTATTAGATATGCCCTGTTGTCTCCTATACCTTTGAGAGTTTTTAAAGATTAAAATACTTTAACCAGAAGAATAATCTCTGCCATAACTATAAATAAAAGTCCTAAATATGTAAGGTCTCTCGCACAATACTCAAGTTTTGAATTTAAATGAACTGAAGCCAAGAGACAAGAGAGTTAGATCAGAGAACACAAATTCTGCTGATTGTGCGTGGTCAGCGTTCCAACTACTTGATACACTAGAAGAGTGCTTCAGACACATGCTATAGCCAAATATAAATGAAGCAACAGGACTTTTATGGCAATGCTCTCAAAATGGCCACACTTGTGAGGTGTTGAAAAGTTTAAATAAATCTGTTACTGCAATGCTCGTATCTAGGACAAGAACAAGCTTTAGAGATCTTCTGTCCTAAAACATGGAGCAATGGATGCATCTTCAGCAGTGTTTTAGTGAGGTATGTGCCATTAAGACACCTCTGGAAATAGAACAATCTTATAAACATCCAAGGCGTTTTAAATCACACTAATCCCATGTGTTTGAAGAGGAGCAGCAAAGCATTTCTATCTCATTAGTGGCTGCAAAGGTTTGACAACAATGATGTTTAACTTTCCCTTCAGGGATGAAAAGCTCCTTTTATTTGTTTAATGTAACTTACTCATGCTTATATTAGAGCATACCTGGAGTGGATAGGGAGTACAGATACAGTTTGTCTGTCTTTGCTGAGGCAAAACAATCTCTGGAGCAGCCCAGTGGTTGCCTAAACCCTCCTACCTGTGTTTCCTCAACACCTTTACTTTCCTGCAGACCCAAAGAGGTGGTAGCCTTGGCCGGCTGACCTTGCCTGTGCTGCTGCTGCTAAGTGAAGGCTGTAAACAGCAGAAATGCTGGTGCAAAGCACTAAAAGAAAGCAGCACACAGGATGATTTTTCTTTTAAACAGTACTGGGTCATTGCTTTTCTCTCCTGCGAGTGAGAAGGCTTTTATGTTCTAGCTTATGCACTCAGAAAGTGAAGCCTCTCTGCTTCTTAGACTTGACACACAAATTTAGGTCACGGCTTAGAGTCATCATGGATTTTGCCAAAAGACTCCCACTGGAGTTGCATCTATTGACCTGAGGGCTGACTTACCCTACTTGTTCTCAGCTCTTACGTGGTCTCGTCCAAATGTTGCTGTTGCTTGGTAAGGGACAAGGACGATCCCCAGCACCACTGCTGGTTTCCCAGGCCTCCCTTCCTGCTAGGGCTTGCAAAAGTGCAGAACAGGTTGATCACCTTTTATGATCTGAGTCCAGAAATTGAAGTTCCACCCAAGGCGTGTGGCCAACCAGCCCGTGTCCAGCAGTACTTGCCAAAAGAGGTAGAGAAGTAGCCAGGCTGCTGCCGGAGTGATTCCCACAGCTGTTTTGCATCCTGCTAGTCTTGTTACTACTTGCTCCTTGTAGTTTATTTCCTAATATAGGGATAGATAAGAGAGCATCACAAAGCCTTTTCCCTCTGCTGCTGTGCCCCTGCTGAAGTGACAGGCTGACTGGTCGTGTGAGCAGGTCGCTTGCGTGGAGCAGCTGTTAGGGATTTGGTGCAAAGTGGGTTGAAGTCACTAGAAGACAGTTCTCAGCTGATTTTCAGAAATGCTTTTTCTTCAGATTATTTGCTGGCATTTGAACAGCAGGGGGGCTTTGGTCTTAATTAAATCTTTAATTGACCTCAAGAATGATCAACGATCAGTAGAATTGGAGTGGACTTCTAATCAAAGATAATTCTGCATGCCAGGGCAGGTTTGAAATGATTGAATGTCAAATCTAATTAGACGGTGGGACTCTAATCTCTCAGCCACGCTCATAGGTACTGTAATGGACCACATTTTGCTTATCTGCACTAATGTCAGCTGAATATGATGGCTCTGTTTTCAGTGCTGTAAGGGAGAGGCTTTAGAGAGAGCACTGCATGGGCTTGTGTGCATACTCCAGCTGCCAGTGCAAAATGAATGCTGGAATTGAGAAAAAGGAGGTCAGCTACCACAAACCCATCTGTGCACTGGAGCCGTTTAGGATCACATTTATTTTCCTCGGGTTTATTAAAGTGAAATAACTCATTTGCATTTCCTTCTCCTTATGTTTTTGGCACGTGCTATACCAAGGGTGAGGAGTGGTGCTCTCAGTGCCCCTCTGAGGAAGGGTTAAGCAGAGGACAGGGCACCCTGTGGTTGCCCAGTGAGGGAAACCACATCTCTGGCATGTACCAAGAGCTCTGGTGAGAGAGTGTCTATAAACAGGGTGGGAAGAAAGCTAATTGTGGCACAAGACAGAAGGGATGTTCCTTTTACCTTAGCTGTTGACAGTCATTATTTTTGTGCTGGAAAGGTGATGAGAGTTTGAGCCAAAGGCACGTTTCACAGCAAAATTACAAAATGTTAAAGAAGATAAAAATCCCAGTACTGACTTTGTCACCTAGACTGATGTGAAAGACAACTACTGATGCTCACTGAATCTATGGAGCTGTATTGCAGCAGGAGCATCAGGTATCAGGCCCAATACATTTACAGCTATGTACTCTTCACCAATTTCCTATTGACCTGGATTGTTTGCTGTTTTCTTACTGTTGCTTTTTTGCTTTATGTACTTCATCCAGTTTGGGTAGGAGGAACAGAACAAACAGTATGAGCTGTTCCAGATGGTAGAGAATTCGTGTTTCTTCTCAGGGTGTCTAGTGATGAGCTAACAAATACTGTAGCATTTGAGTTGAAAATGTCCATACATACAATATAAAATAATGTTCTGAGAGAAATGAGACCATAAGGTACAAGTCTTGCTATTAGAATCAGGTCTTGAGAAAAATGTTATCTGAAACAAAAGCTAAAATTTGGTGCTGAAATACTCAAAGCTAACATTTTCATTTATTAGAAACAGGTAATTGTGCCTTGTGCTTACTCAAAGGGATTTCTACATGACAAAGTAAAGCTCCCAGCAATGGGCTTAAGTAGAGATATAAAAGATGCATGAGTTACATAAACACTTCTTTGTGCACAGTAAAAACGGAATCCACCCAAACTGGAGGTATTGAAACACAACTCATAAAATAAGAAATCACTGCAGGCCTTGCTGGCACAGATAAAGCCATCGATGAAAAGTGAGCACAAGTGTTCAGAGAGATCCTGCTGAACAGTAGGTGGTGGGGCTTGGCTATCACTGGTGGGTGGCAGCCCATCTCAGGCTGCCAGGGAGGGCAGGACAAGCTGCCATGGGTTAAACTAAGATGTTTATTGAAGCAAGAGATGGGGCAGAAGTTTTTTCTCTTGTGCTGGGGTGAGAACACAGGGCTACCAGTGGTTTTGGTGCCCACAGAAGCATGACCTGGGTGCTCCCACATCTCCCCTTTGAAGGAGAGGGAGCTGTCCTGGCAAAAGCTCCTTCTCTGTGCAGTACAGTGCTGCTTCCTGCAGCCATGCTACTCATAGCCCATGTGGCTCTTTTTCTGAATGCTAAAATTAATTCCTGAAGCTCACAGATCTGCTGGCCTTTCTCTAGCTGATGGGGGCTTGGGAAGTGTGCTTGTCAATATAGCCATATGCTGCTATTTAGGAATATCACATAGCCTTGGACTTTGATGGAACAAATGCACATGATTTTGTTCTGACGACCAAGAATAGTTCTTCAGATGGAACTCACATGTCTGTACAAGTCTGGCAGATGCTACCCTGCAAAAAAAAGGAGCAACCCAATCACGGGGAGCACCGAATGTGCCATGAAAGTTGTAATTCATGTAATCCAGTGACCAACAGAAGACACCATTCTACAGGTGCTTCTAGGATATTCCATCCCACAGAAATGTTTCTGACACATATGGGAATTATGAGCCAAAGAGTATAAAAACTCTTGAGCAAAAGTTAATTTTCCTGAGTCCTGTCACCCAGACATCATTGTCAAATTTTTATATTAAAAAACCATCCACAAGAATGTCTACATTCTCATCCAAGATGCATACCTTTCTGCTTTCTAGGAGTCTAGGGAACATGGAAACCATAAACTCCAGGTGGTTATTTGGGCTACTGGCCATGCTGGCCTCATATTGCCAGGGTGATCCAATTAAGTCAGAAGGAACAAGTTTGAAAAAAAAACATTAAAAATTACTAGACTTTAGGCTACAAAAGCAGGCTACACCAGCTGAAGGTGTGCTGAATGAGCTTAGTATTGAACTGAGCCTGAATAAGGTTAGAATTGAATTGTGCTGTTTATGACTTTGAGTGCAAAGCAGAAAGTTGGCTGCTGAGAGGAGGACATGACTTCTAGGGTATAATCAGTTTCTTCCCTTATTGGCTTTATTCTTTTGGAGATATGTTCCTAAATGTGATCTAATTGCAGTTAAAAGTTTTTACCTTTGTAAACTGGCCAGCTAGTCTGATAAGCAGAACATAGACGTTGTGGTAGATGAGAGAACATAATATTTTCTTTCATTACCCAAAAAGATACCAGTTCATTTGTTAGACATACCCCAGGTTTGCAGGTAAAAAATGTTCCTAACATGCAAACTGAATCAGTTGATTTCTGTAGCCATCCACTTGCATCAGTTCAGTGGAAATCCTCATCTTCCTTAACCTAAATAATTATCACCATTTTTAAGGGACAGCCTGCAGAGCACAGACCAGCAGAAGAAACAACATGGAAAATGGAAACCATCTCACTGTAGGTGCTGTAGCTCCTTAGATCCAGAATAGACCTTGAAACATGTGTCACACACAAAGAATAATAGAGGAATGAGGGATTAATCAAAGTTCCTTTCAGTCATTGAGTTCTACCTCACATTGAATTTAATCAGGGATTACACATAATCCCAGAGTGTCCTCAAAGGCTCTATTGCACAGACCCTCAGCTGCAGGAAACCTTTCTCCCTGGAAACCCTAGAGGAAACCCTAGATCCAGCATCACAACTGTAGCTGCTACAAGGAGAGAAGGGAGGAATGGCCATCACCACCAGTGTATTTATTACAGCTTCACATGGTGTCTAGCACATGTGCAGCAAAAACAGCTTCCCCTCAGCAAGTGGTGAACAAAAAAACAACTTCTCCAAATCAGTTATGGGGAAAAAGCAAACAGAGACTGGGTGGAAGTCTGTCTAGATTTAGCAGATGTGTTTCTGACTGAATTTCCCCTCTCTTAGCTGGAAGTCCACACTGTTTATCAAATATTTTGGCATTATGGGAGGTGGAAGTCCATGCTGAGGGTGATGAAGAGAGGGCAGCCCTGTGGAAGTGGTGGGCTCGATGGTCCCTTCCCCTCTAATTAGCTCAGGCTCAGCTGTTTTCCTCTTTCCAGACTGAAAGGAGAGCTGGGAGAGGGGACTTTTATTTCCCCAGGGATAGAGGCATCATCAATTATCTGCCATTCCCTGCTGCAAGCTGTCAGTGAATCAGGCAGAGGAAGAGTACTGATAGGATTTCACCTTATCCCTCAGCTCACTGATGGGCTCATCATTCAACTGCCATGCACTTAGCACGGGCAGCACTAATTATATTAATTGTGCGCCTACACAGCACATGCTTTATTAGCAGTAAGCAGACTGGTGTTTCATTTTAAAAATGAAACATCAGTGCTTCCTTAACTCGATAGTAGATTAAAAAATGTAAACGTATTCAATTGCATCCACTGCTGAGGTGAATCTCTCAAATCTCAAAAGCATTTAATACCATTTTAGATGTGCAGTATTGAGAGCAAAGCGTATATTGTATCTAGAAGACAGTAGGATTGTATCACACAACTGCTAAAGGCAGACTTAGAAAATTGATCACAACATTGGAGCAGCACCACAAGACCTTAGCAGTGTGTACCAGTAGGGATACTGGTCAGGTCAGCTAGAGATATGGGTAAGGCATTCTGGGCTGAGCCTGATTGAAATGATACTGGTGACTTCATTGATGCATATAATCAGAATATAACTGTATTACTAAATTCAGAGGTAGGTTTATTTCGTTGATAGCACAGAGCCCTGTGAATGGTTTAAGAGGCAGTAAATAAATCACTAACCGCATGGTATTTTACAACAATGTGACAAATACTCATCCCTCAAGTGTATTTGCTAGATGTAGGTATTGTGAATACTCCCTTGACAAGGTGCCCATCTGCAGCCCCTGTCTGTGAATCCGGGCTGTGCAGTCAGTGTGATTTTGTGAAGTCAGTTGCAAGTATCCGATATGTCAGTAATATGTTTAAACCTTAAGAACTGGTTGTGTTTGTACAAATCATCCTCTAACCTGACAAGCTGAAAAGTAACTGAACTGGGTGATTTAATCAGGTCTGGCTCTCTTACCTCCTTTTATCACTTTGTCTTTTCTTCTGTACAGAAATTAAGCATAAGTTGAACCACCAAAATTATATATTAATATAGGCCTATCTGGACTTTGACTTCTGACCATTTTATGCAGAAAAAAAAAAAAAAGCAAAAGTAGCTCCAGGCAGGTCGTCCATTTGCATTTCAATTGCACTTCTTTCACACTTCCTTCTGCTATCTTAGCTACTAAAGCATTGCAAAGCCATCCCAGCGCTTGAGAAAAATATAGAACAGAAATAACTCAATTTCTTTTATAAAATTAATAATTTAAAAAAATTTTGGAAAAGAAGCACAGAACACTGAAGATGTGTCTGCACACAATTACACATGGACACAAAGCTTTTGTTCAGAGTGAAACCCATTCAACTTGTTTTCACATTAATACAGAAGATACTCATGGTGTGGAAGATGTTAGTGTTTTGACAACAGTTTTGAATCGAATGTAATGATGTTTTTATAGCTGATGTGGTCATGATTAGCACACACTTCAAGTTTGGTTTTATTAGTCTTCTTTTTTTGAGGAATGGCTGACATTGATGCAGTTAAATCTCCTCTGACTGTCAGTGATGTTTAGCTTCTAGCCTCGGAGGTCTGCAGCCGCTGTCAGGGGGTGTTAATCATCCTGTCAAGCGATGCAAATGCTGAACGCTCTCAAGGGATTTTCTGCTCCTTTGCATTCTGGAGCCAACTTCTAATGCAAATCCTTGCATGCAGATGGGATCATCCAGCACACAGCCCAACTGTCTTAATGTTATTGGCAAAACCAGAGGGAAGTTGCAGTGCAGACCCTCAGAGTCCTGTGATCCCATGGCTTGCACTTTGTCTCTCAGGAGCTGGTCCTTGGCAGGGTTTGCACAGTTGGATGTCAGCTGGCACAGCTAGACACTGTAGCATTTACTGAGATGTGAGGTTTTCACCCTGGAAGCTGCAAAGTGGCTTCTCCCCAGTGCCTGGTGTCAGCCCAGCAGAGATGTGCTGAGTTACTGAGCTAGGGGTGAGTGTAGAGCCAAATTTGGGCTCTCATTGGCCAAAGACTCAAGTGTTTCCAGCTGTGGCAGGAACATGTTTATCCCTGTGTGAGTTAGCTGAAGTTCATGCCAAAGCCTGTGAGGAGCAGCTGCTCCTGAGCCTTTCCTGCTCCCACTCTCTCTCCTTCCGCCATCTGTTCTGGACCTGGTTTTCTGCCCAGCGTGGGGGCTCATGGCCTTGGGCTGACCAAGAGCAACTTCTGATCCTTACTGTGGTCAAAATATCTCAGCCCTGAGATGCCCCTGGGCTTGGCCAGGGACATAAGTGGTGGAGCACAGTTATCTGTTGGCCACAGTAGAGGAGAAAACCAGCCTTAACTGCAGCCAAAGGGGCATCTCTGAGGGCTGTTCAGTCACAGGGGGCAATCCTTGCTTCTGAAACAAAAAGGTATATGGTGCTTTGGCTGTGCAGTAGGGAAAACTTCACATTACCAGTAGCACTGGCAATGCTGGGACTGGAAGAAGTATTTCTGGCAGAGCTCAGAAATATTCCTGACAAAGCAGCTCCTTAGGCAATGCAATTCTCCCCTCAGAGAAGCAGTACCCAGAGTATTTGGCTAGCATAGCTGGATGACACACAATGTTTCCCCAAGTATTTGCTTTTTCCAGTGAGTGTTTGCTGTCCAGGCACCACATAGCTCCGGTGCTTATCTTTAATAAATATATCTGGTCATGAAGGTTTACACTGTAAAACTCTGGCCTTTACAAGTGGCTGCTTTTTTAGGTGCTTGTGATCATTCCTTGTCTATGGGGATGGGGGAATGGTTTAAACTCCCTTAGTCTGTAGGTTTCACAGAGCATCCATGCTGCTGTTGTGTTGAAATGAACCGGGGTCATGGCAGGTGATGGTTCTAGCTTTAAAATTAATGAAAAAAAACAATTTTTTAATTTTTTTTTTTGGTCAGGTTATTTTTAAGCTGGCCTAGTTTCTCAATCCATTTCACAGTGCAGTGATGTTAGCAGCTATGCTGGCACCCCAGGAAGGAAGGAGGTGGTGAGAGGATGGGTTCTGCAGGACAGGGGAGACAGTCTCTGGCAGCACCTGACTAGTGCTCTCTTCTCTAGCATCCCCCTCCCACTCCTTGTTCTGCTGCCTGGCCTCAGGTGGCCATCACACTGCTCAGATAGCTTGGCGAGGCCGTTCCTTTCACCAGAGCAGCACAAAACCAAGGCAGCATGGAAGCCTGCTTCATTGTCTGCCAAAGGCTGCAAGCACCGGTGTTGGGACTCAGAAAAGGGTGGAGCAAGAAGGAAAGGAAGAGGGAGATGTGCTCCTCTCCCCTCACGGCAGCAGCAAGTCGATGGAGCTGCTGTGAGCCACAGTTGCTTGTTCACCGTTTCTTTACAGGCAGATTAAAACCACTTCATTGTGGTGCAGATGCTAGGCTGGGTGTTGGAATGGAGACACACAGAGCCAGTGCATCATTTGGGAGTGCTGAGCCCCCCTGAACACATGAAATGCAGCATATATTTCCTGGAGCTTGTTTACTTGTCTCTTGTCTTGGTGGAGAGCATCCCTCTCTCCTCACAGCCTGCCGTGGCTGCTTGTATAGCTTCCATATCTTCCTTCTTAGCAGCCAGCCAGGAATGGCTGTGGGAAAAACAAACAAGGATCAAGGGGAAGCTGCAGGACTTGATTAATGCTGAATGTACTTTCTTTTTTTGAAAAAAAAGTGTTGTATATAATAAAATCTCACAGTGATGGTGAGTGCCTCCTAAGAGCTCTGCAAACTCCTGAAATAATCTCCAGGACATTCAGGTGTAGCAGAAGGGGCTGGGGAGAAGCATGCCAGGCAGGCCAGAAATCACAGATGGCACTGGTGGAGCACCTGGTTTCTAGTCCCATCCAGACCCTCTGGAACATTTTCAGCAGATACTGGGCCATAAGTCAGAAGTGAAAATAGGATAATTTTATTTTTGACATGGGACAATTTGGCAATGAAAACAGATTTGTGCCCTGGGGGGGTCCAGTTACTTCTGAGCATGTCTGATGGACAGCAGATAGCCCTGGTCTCACAGCCTGCCTCTTACCCTCTACTGTGACTAACCTGCTTTCTATTGTTTTTCAGGAATATCTTCCAGGCTCCCTGAAATCATGTCAATAGGTTCACATTCATTCTCTCCAGGAGGTCCTAATGGGATTATTAGAAGCCAGTCCTTTGCTGGCTTCAGCGGGCTCCAGGAGAGACGCTCCAGGTGAGCCCTGTTCTCTGAGTGCAACTTCCAAACTAGGCCCTAGGAGGGTGAAGGTGGAAAGGAGGCAAGAGAGGACTGCCTTCTCTCTGACTGCAGAAGGAATCTAGGCTAAAAGCTCTGTCTATAATGTTTGTATAATTAAACTGTTACCCTCTGCCTTAGCTACCAAGTGTCTGTTTGCCTCTGCTCCCTTAATGCAAGGCTTCCTCACATGGCTCAAAGCTGTGAGATAATTTTGGAGATTCATTTTAATTTACTAACTTGTGCAGCTATCTTTTCAACATGTGAAATGTGCAGGAATATGATACACTCCCCACCACCCTCAGTTTAAGACTGTTGCTACGCAAACAGCAGTTTTCTCATTGCTGTGCTGCTATGAATTCAGATCAAATCCATTTCCCTCACAGGGCTGTCTTCATGTCCTGCAGGAAGCAGGGTAGAGCTTGGCTGCAGAGCCTTTCTTTGCACCACCCTTTAGATAGACTGAATTTAGGTCTTTGAGTCAGGCACTTACCAAATCATCCAGCTCCTGATGCATCCAAGATGCTACTTTACAATTTTAACTTGTGTGAAGCCTCTGAGTGCCAGACCACCAGTTAGCAATGGAGGAGGAACATCAGGCAAAGGGTCATCTCCCATCATTGGCTCAAGTCAATGCTGACCTACCCTGAGCAGAGTCACCACAGAGGCAATTTATATGCAGCAAAACTGCATATAAATTTGACATACAGAGCTGCCTATGGTTCAAGCTGAAGACCAGCAGCATGATGAGGGATTGAGGGTGGTGGATCAATGGAACAGGCTTCCCAGGGAGGTGGTTGAGACCCCATCCCTGGAGATGTTCCAGAGGAGGTTGGACAAGGCTCTGAGCAGCCTGGTCTAGTTGAGGGTGTCCCTGCTCACTGCAGGGGGGCTGCACTAGATGCCCTTTGGAGGTCCCTTCTGGCCCTAAACATTCTATGATTCTATCCTCGACATTATCATAACTGAGCCCTGATCTTCTTTAGGAGCCCCCAGCTTTATGCCTGAGATTATCTATCCTTTTCTTTGTTTTTAGCACCTGGGTGTATCTCAGCCCTTTTATGGCTGTGGCTGAGCAGCATGAGGCAAGACAGGCATGGTATGAGATAGAGTTTGAGGAGCCTCAGACTCAGACTGTTGTTTCCAGACCAGCATTTGTATCTTGGCAAGGCAACCAGCACATCAAAAGCTGACAGCACATGGCCCAGACTGTTCAGACCTCTTAACCTGTAAACAAATGCAGTCCTTTAACTGGCAAGCACAGAAGCAGATTCATTTCTGTCAGCAGAGATAATATCAAAAGATTTCTTCGAGTAATTCTCTTTTGAGATCATTACAATTTATAGATATTTCTTCCTCTAATGTACATTTTGCAGGTGTAACTCCTTTATTGAAAATTCCTCTGCACTCAAGAAGCCCCAGGCAAAGGTGAAGAAAGTGCATAATCTGGGCCATAAGAACAGCAGCACGCCCAAAGAGCCCCAGCCCAAAAGGATGGAAGAGGTCTACCGAGCACTGAAGAGTGGCCTGGAGTAAGAACCTTTGTTTGTTGATTGAAGCTTTCTGTGACATTTTAGAGCCTAGAGAAATATATCACAGGAACAGGGATCCTTCATCACAGAAGAGGAAAATCTACCTCTTGGAGCCTGCATTGTAACACTTAGAATCTGAAATACTTGTGTGGGAATACAGGGTAGAATGCCACTTTTCAGTCCAATTGCTAGGAAAGCTCCCAAAAGCTGGGATTTCAAGTTTGTGGGGTTTTTTTTCTGAATTTCCTAGAGTCCTATCAGAGGCTTGTATCACCTTGAAGATAACATCCCAGACGATAACAGGCTTTGACAGATAGAAGGGCAGAGACTGGAAGGCACCAGCCCATAAACTAAGCAGCAGATTAGTTTACTTGAAACTGGTTGTTCAGTGTAAGGAGAACACCGAGCTCTTATACACAGCTAAATGAGTGGCTCCTATTTATTCCCAAAAAGGCAGCAGGGAGCTGCTTTTAGGACAGATCAACGTAAATGAGTTTTTTTGCCTGAAAACACACTCAGTGAAGAAAGCCATTTGTTGGGCAGATTTTCTTTTGGGAGGGTCAGCAGCCAGCTCGGTGCGTGCTGCAGAGCTCATGCATCCCTTCTCTGGTTTGTGTTTACAGCGAGTATCTGGAAGTTCACCAGACAGAGCTGGATAAGTTGACTTCTCAGTTAAAAGACATGAAAAGAAACTCACGCCTGGTATGTGTCACATTTTCTCATTGTGCAGATGTGCAGCAACTGTCTCGAGGTGCTGGGACAGCCCAGGGGGGTGAGAGTGGGACATGGAGAATTTACATCGATGCTTTCCTACTGGACCTGTTGGAGCAGGTCCAGAGAAGGGCCATAAAGATGATCAGAGAGCTGGAGCACCTCTCCTATGAAGACAGGCTGAAAGAGTTGGGGTTGTTCAGCCTGGAGGAGAGAGGGCTCCAGGGACACTGTTCAGTGGCCATACAGTGCTTAAAGGGGGTCTACAAGAAAGATGGTGGATTCTTCATCCGGGAGTTTAGTGATAGAACACAAGGTAACAACCAAAAGAGGGTAGATTCATATTAGTTGTAGGGAAGAAGTTCTTCACTGTGAGGATGGTGAGGCACTGGAATGTGTCACCCAGAGTGATTGTGGATGTTCCACCCTGGAAGTGTTCAAGGCCATGTTGGATGGGGATTTGAGCAACCTGATCTAGTGGGAGGTGTCTGTGCCCATGGCAGGGGGTTTGGCACTAGATTATCTTTAAGGTTCTTTCCACCCCAAACCATTCTATAATTTTTCCCTTCCAGCCCTGGTCTTGTTTGTGATTTCTCTTGACTGACAAACTGTACTTTGTTGTGGTGGTGTTGTGTTGCAAAACTAATCACATTTTCATGTTTCCTGTTGCAGGGAGTCCTATATGATTTAGATAAGGTACGTTTCTCCTTTGATACTGGTTTTGCAAGGAAGTGTTAATATCCATATGGTGTACATAGCTGGCATGGGAAGCCTCTCTCAGCCAGATCTACTAACCAGGCCAACAGCACCGAGGGAGATGTTACCTGATAATTTGCATTTGACAAGGAAGAAGTCCTACTCCCCTTCTCTTTCCAAGGGCTCTGGTACTTGCCAGGCACCTCCACCAGTCAGACTTACCCCATCAGCCCTTTCCCAAGATCTGTCGAGTTAAACTGGCTCTTAGACAGGCACAGGGAAGGAGGCAGACCCCTGCCGGGGGAGGAGGGGGGCAGAGGAACAAGACCTCGTATTTCTGTCAGCAGTTAAATCCATTGCCACGTGAACAGGCTGCCCAGGGGAGTTGTGGAGTCTCCATCTCTGGAGACACTTAAGACCCGCCTGGATCTGTTCCTGGGTGACTTGGTCTAGGTGACCCTGCTCAGGCAGGGGGGTTGGACTAGATGATCTTCTAGGTCCTTCCAACCCCTAATATCTGTGTATCTGTGTGTATCTGTGTAAGCTCCAGGAGGGTGGGAGTGTGGCAGGGGCATTCCAAGAGGAACTGTGGGAGCCAGATGTGCCTGGGTCATCCCTGCTCCTGCCTGTTCTGGGGAAAGAAAAACTGAAACATTAATAATATTTTTCCCTGTAGGAAGATCTGGGTGAAACAAAAGTTCTCAAAAACGTTTCACAAACAACTCCTCCTTCTTTTCAGTCAAAATGCCAAGCTTGGTTTTGCTGTCAAAAACAATTTGCTGATGAAGAGAATAGATTTTGAAATATAAAACCCAATAAATTTTTTAAAGATTTTCAAAGTACTGAAAATATTATGTTTTGGGCTAAAAAAGCTCTTATTTTTATTCACTTTTTTTTTTTAAGAATTAAAACAAAATAGGGACATCCCATCAAAGAAAGCCTTTCTTTTTTTTGTTGTTTAAATATATTATGTACAAAAATCAGTAAGCTCTATTTTCAGCAGCTGATTAAAGGCAGTAAGGTGGGACAGCAGATTCTAGATTTATGGGTAATAAAACCTTGTGTGCTTTAAGGAGGAGTTTCTCAGAGTCATGGGGACTAGCAGAGCTGGCGTGGTGGTATCTTACTGATTTATTTAAATGTGCCTCACCCTTTGCCTCTTCCCTTCCTTCAGCAAATCAAAGTGGTGGAAAGATACATGAGAAGGCTGGAGTTCCACATTAGCAAGGTAATGAGCACTCCTATCATCTTTCTTCTGCATTTGCTCCTATGTTAGTAGGAAAACAAACTCCCTGGCCTCCTGCTACCCTTCTGCTCTGGGGAGGCTGCCTTGATGAAACCTCTCCCAAAATCTGTATTTTTACTGCAGTGGGCTGGTGGCTGGAGCCAAAGAATGGGTTTGCACATGGTTTATAGCCCCCAAGGTCCAGCCATGCCCTGAGACACTCCCATCTGCTTTTAGATACAGAGAGAACATAGGGTCAGGCACTTGCTGGGAAAAACCTCTCTCAATGTACGCTTGCCATTAAGCTATAGGTAGAAAGACAGTTTCATCTGAAAGTAATTTAATTCAGCAATTGTCTCTACTGTACACAGCAGCTAGATTGGCATTTATTCCTGGAGCTCGCTGCTGGTGCTTCTGCTGCATGGTTTGGGGGCCCACATCCACTTGATTACATTGGTGGGAATATTCAGTAGAGGTACTTATGATTTATACTAATACATTTTAGAGCTGGATGAAATCCATGGCATGTGTTCTCTTAGTTATAAACATATCTGCTAGCGATTAGTTGCTTTTCTGAGCCTGACAAAAGAAGGAATTATTTTTGATGGATGAAATGTCTTTTGAGAGTCATTTGAAAAGCGTTCACACAGCTTGAAGTGCTCTAATGATGACAACCCATCCAAACCTTTTAATTTTAGTCTTCTTGTACTCTTGGAGCTGAAAAAAACCCCAACAACTCATAAGGCAGTAGACTGAAATTTTGTTCCCCAAACCACCTTCTCTCTTGCTGGCAACATGAATGGCAAAATTAGTGCCTAAAGAACATTTCCAATCAAGTCCTTCCCACTCCAGCCTGCTCAGAGCTAATGCTTTCTGCGATTATAATAGGACTGAAAAGCACCAAACACAAGAGGTAACACTGGTCAATATTACCCAGACTTGTGGAGTACATTAGTTCACTTGCTGTAACCCACAGCAACAGAGCCTAAAAGAACCGAGCTGTGCTGCATGAAAGCTCAGAGGCGTGGGCAGGTAAAGCACCATCTTTGTTTCCAATGACAGAGAAGGTGTTTTTCAGCTGTGCCACACGAGGCTGGCAGGGATGCCTTCTGCTGTCTGTCCACTGCTGCTCAGTGCAGGAAGCAGAGTGGGAAACTGGAGTGCACAGCAGCAGCCCCCCGTGTTTAGGGGGCAAACGAGCACGCCCTGACCATGCTCACATAGGCAAGGGCAGGACTTTGGCCCCAGATTAACGCTCCACCCTCATGGCAGAAGTTAATGCCAAGTGACAGCTACTATAAATAGATAGGCTTTAGATTGCTGACTTGCAAGAGAAATAGGAGCAGCTATGACTCCAAAAAGCTTTTCTTGTAACTTTGAAATGGCGAAATGCTACCTGTGCCTCCATTTGCTTGACTCTTCCACTTTGCAAAGCAGTCCCTGATTTGGTTAGAGATTCCTAAAGTTGGGCTATGGCTTTTGGGAATCCAAGTTGGCCTTGTAAAAGTTGACATAAGGGTTTGAAGCTGTCAGGGAGACCAGCCCCATTCCAAAAAAACAAGCAACAGCACTTTTTGTTAGAGGTTAAGCAGGCTTGGAAAATGGGATTTGGGACATGCCTGGATTGTCACATCAGTCTCATCTCTAATGCAGCAACACAAAGTTGTAGACCGAGGAAGGCAAGGTGCTGATGCTTTCATAGAGACAAATTCTGCTGTGAAAATCCACTACGGAGCAACAATAACCAAGGGGCACAGGGTGATCACTTGATGACAGAGATAACAAAGGAAAAAAACATTATTCTAGGTAAAAAACAAATATTTCATCTCAGCAGAGACATTTGAAGCTGAAAGAAGAGACAGCTCCTTCTATTCCTTTCCTTCTCCTCACCCTGATAAAGTCAGATTAGAAAACCTGTGTCTCTTGTATCTAGCAAATTACATTTATATAAATATATATCACTATATATCACTACATCTGGAGTATTGTGTTCGGTTCTGGTCTCCCCAGTTCAAGAGGGATGGGAAAAGACTACAGAGAGTCCAATGGAGGCTATGAAGATGATGAAGGTTCTGGAACATCCTCATCTTAGAGGAAAGGCTGAGAGCCCTGGGGCTGTTTAGCCTGGAGAAGACTGAGAGGGGATTTTATTAATGTTTACAAATATCTGAAGGGTGGGTGTCAAGTAGAAGGGGTCAGTCTCTTCTCAGTGGTTCCCTGTGATAGGACGAGAAGTAATGGTAGCAGGTGAAACATGAGAAGTTCCACCTCAACATGAAGAAAAACTTCATTGTGAGAGGGACAGAGCCTGGAACAGGCTGCCCAGAGAGGTTGTGGAGTCTCCTTCTCGAGAGACTTTCAAGACCCTCCTGGACCTGTTCCTGTGTGGGCTGCCCTCGGTGATCCTGTTCTGGCAGGGGAGTTGGACTCATCTCCAAAGATTCCTTCCAACCCCTACTAATCTGTGATTTTATTTATATATATATGTATATAGCTGGTGTGTATATATAGATATATATATGTACAGATAAACATACACCAGCTATACCGCTGTAGACTCGTACTGAACAGCTCAGATGGAATAATTGTATATATTCAGTTCAGGAATTAGAGGGAAAAGGGAAACCAAAGCATGCGATGTCTAAATCCATTGCAGTCTGAAGTTAGATCCAGGTGAGACTTTAAACAGCACGTGGCTGTTTTGCCAAACTGCCAGAGTGCTTATGAGACCTTGGGT
Organism: Ceyx melanurus; assembly: GCA_024611195.1. Taxonomy (NCBI): domain Eukaryota; kingdom Metazoa; phylum Chordata; class Aves; order Coraciiformes; family Alcedinidae; genus Ceyx; species Ceyx melanurus. Next base: position 42,179 of record JANHGL010022859.1, on the reverse strand, counting down.
GCCGAAGTCATGCCAAAGCAGTTTAAGATGATGACTAGGAAATTATGTGAATGCCTGGGGGGCTGAATTTAAAAATATTTTCTTAATTTGACATCAGCTGTTTCTAAGCCCTTTCCTTGTGCTGATTCTGACGATGACTCCCAGCTTGTGGAGGATGGGTGGTGAGAAATGAAAACATCACTCCCTGCTTCCAGTACTGCCTATTAGTCAAACGTTGCAGCATCCTTGATCCATGTCTGATGTTAGCAATAAGAAGGGCATCACTGACCCTGTTAAATGTGCCATTTAAGGTGTTCAGTTCCTTTTGGTAGTATGGACATTGCAGTTGCCTTTAAAAGAGCTCTTTCACAGCAGTTTATGTGAGTAGCTTGATGCATGCCTGCCCTACCATTATGATTGTACATAACCCAGACAAGGGGAAAAAGGGAGTATCAATGGTTAAAGGCAAGCAGGTGAATTGCTGGCAGCATTGAGTGTTGCTGTAATGAGATTTTTACAGTGGAAGTTATTTTTATCTTTCTCTTTCATAGACTGTAAGAGTATCACAGCTTCATTTGCTTAGCCCCTCCGATGGATCTAACAATTTGGCTGAGTTTCCTTGTAATGCAAGTAGCTTCATTGATTGTTTGGCTTATTTTGTTGAGTTTTCTGGTTTTTCTCATTTCACCTTTGTTCCTACTAGGTGGATGAGCTTTATGAGGCCTATTGTATCCAAAGACGACTTTGTGATGGTGCCAGCAAAATGAAGCAAGCCTTTGCAATGTCTCCTGCCAGCAAAGCAGCTCGAGAGAGTTTAAGTGAAATCAACAGGAGTTACAAGGAGTACACAGAGGTACATTTTCATCCATTTAGTCTTGTGCTCTCACACTGAAGACCATGGCAGCTTTGCCACTGATTTCATGGAGACTTACATCCAGATAAAAGAAAAGCAAACTCAGCAAAGAAGAATATTATTTGTTTGTTTGTCTTCAGGTGAATACCTGATGACTTACAAACACAGGCTACACGGGCCCTAAGAGTTCCTTTAAATAAGAGTGTTTATGCTCTATGAGAGCAAGGTTATAACCAGGAACTCCTGCACAAGAAAAAAAGCTAAATCTGCCCCCAAACTGTGTATATTCTAACTATGTCCTTCCCACCCTGCAGATTTTAGTGTGGCAGGTTGGTTGGAACCCAAGTGTATTCAGGCATCTCCTGCATCCTATCCAGTTTTACTTGCTGTGATCAACATCTGTTCTATTAAACAGGCAGCAGATGAAGAAGAGTCTAATAACAAACATTCCAGCACACAAACTGCGAACAACCTTCCCAAATCTGAAGGAAGAACTGGAGAGGGTCCAATACACATCTTCCCATCTCCCAGTTTTGTTTTGGTTGTTTGTTTTGTTGGGGTATTTTTAATGTAGCCCACGTTTCATGAGAGATTAATTCATGCTGGGAACCACTTTGGCATGGAGCTGCTGCTGGCACATGTCCTAGCTGGAGAGGACTGGGACAGTGATCAGGTTATGCTTCAAGGGCCACAACTGCCCTCTGCCAACAGAAGGATTAGAGTGAAACAAAAGATGATCAGGGGGTTACATTCAGCTCCAGCATGAACAGGCATAGCTCAGATGCCATTTTTAGGGCCAGATGTAGCTAAACAGTGAGGATGGCTCTGGCAGATTGATTTTATTGCTAATTATCTTTCATCTGCATAACAGAATCTTTCCTTCCAAATAAATGTGAAAAAAAAACCCCACACAAAAAAACTCCCAAACCAAACAAAAAAAACCAAACAGCAGAAAGAGGGTTTGTCTGACGTCATTGTTCCCTTTTCCAACACAGAATATGTGCACCATAGAAGCAGAGCTGGAAAACCTACTGGGGGAGTTCTGCATCAAGATGAAAGGTAATTGCCTTTTCACCTTTCCCTTCTTTCTCCTAAACAATGGCCATGGTGGTGCACATTAGTGAGGGCATAGAGACACGCCGGTATCACGGGTATTTATCATAGGTGTGGCTTTCCCCCACCACCCCCATTGCTGAGCCTTCAAACCCCCAACTTACACCCCTGCCCAGTGGAAAGGATCACAGAGCCAGGAACATCAAAGCCTATAGAAAGACTTTCCCAGATGCTGCTTCTTGTTTTCAAGGCTAATTACCTCTCTCAAACGCTCCTCCCAAGAGCCAGAGCAATTCAATTGTGAAGGCTGCTGTACCTTTTGCCTCTATTTCCATAATCCTTTAAGATGATGACTAGGAAATTATGTGAATGCCCATGGAGCTACAATTCAAAATTCCTTCTTAATTTGACACCAGCTGTTTCCAAGTCTGTTAGCTTTGCTGATTCTGACTACTTCTATTTTTGAACAAATATTAAAAAAGCAAAGAATTGGGAGTAGTTTACCATTTAAACACATAGATCATTCCATTATGGCATTCACCATTCTATTTTATTCCTTGTCTTTATGACAGGGATCTTTGTGGGTTTGCATACAATGGAATCAGTTTTACCTGAAACCTCAGTGAGGTGTTGCTCATGCCATTATCCCTTTAAGACTCAATGTCTTCAAGAAGAGACTGGGGGATGGGGGAATACCTCATTTGTGTCTTCAGTTTGTTTGTATCTTCAATCACTGGCATGAAACTAGTTCTGAAAAAAAAATTCAGCATCTAAATATTAATGCACTTGTAGTTCTTCACTTGAAATCCTGCCATTTAAAATATCCACAGTATCGCTGGTGGAGCTTTTAGAACTCACAGATCTCATACAGGGTTTTGACTCTGACTGTCTTGTCACAGTTGTGTTAGCTTTGTCCTGTGGTTGCACTGCATAAGACGTTATCTGGCCTAAATTAAGTTAAAATAATTACTCCATCCTCCTATTTTAGAGAACACAAGTGCAGGGAGCTGTTAAGATTTCTCCTGCCTCCATCCCCCAGCAGCAAACCTCAGGTTTTAAAGCAACAGCAGTCAAAGATGCAGAGCTGTAAAGTTACAAGATAGACACACAAAGACTGGACCAGACACTTCTATACAAAAACCATCAGCAGAGCTGCAGCGAGGCCGTACTGAAGGAAACACGAGGCCACACAGGGTAGAAAGGAAATTGCATCGGACCAGGTCCCGCGGAGTTTCCTCATCTGCTGTAAATGCACTGTACAGTTCCTGACAGCAGGGCGTATTGCAAAAGGTAAAGGTGTCAAGCATCACAAATGGTTGAGCTGAAGGGGTCTCTCCTCTTTTGTATGCCCAATTCATCCAGTAAAGCTCAAGGGCCCTTGAGCAGGCAAATGCTTTGCTCACTGCAGGAGCAGTGCACAAACCACAAACAGCTACTTCTGAACACAGTTCTCTTAACATAAAGAAGCCCAAACTAGAAAACAGCATAGAGAAATACAGTATCATTTAAGTATTCTCTTAATTAGAACATCCAAATTGTCTATATAGATAATTTTCCCTAGGAATAGGAATGCAAGAGCCCTTGCTATTGCTAAAGCTCACAAAAGCCTGCAGATCATACAGCAAGCTTCCCCCTTACATTATACTGCAGCATATCCTGCTAACTTTAGGATATAACTTAAAATCAAAGCATTCCTCTCCCCAAAGCTTATCTTTCCTAATCATTCCAGTGAAAGTTATTTTTGTTTTGTGCCCTCTATGACTTACACTGAAAGGAAGCCAACCTACACAGTGCTGTCAGGAAGCAGGGGAGCCACACTGTATTTGACTGAATTATTTTTTTTTTCAAAGCCTAATCATTTTCAAAGTAAAGATAATAAACTTGCCAGCAGTCTTAGATTACTGCTGAGGATTAGTCATCTGTTGAAATTAAAGAGGAAAATCCAGGGTGGCAATTTAGGAGTTCCTGTATGGATTTTGTGTGTCCTGTTATCATGTGTAGGGAAGTGCCCCTATGGCTGTTGGAAATGTCAGGACAGCAGGAGGTGACAGTTGTTTCACACAGGGGGAGGTGGCCTGACACACTAGGGGATTTTCAATGTGCAGTCCGGCACCAGCAGCCATGGTTCGTGTGTCCAGCATCCTGCTCATGAGTGGAGCTGTACGTGCTTCATGAACTCTAGGTGGTCCTGCCACCTTACTACAGCCACATAATGACCTTATATTCTAATCACTTGTCCTCACACCCTTGGACCAGTCTCCCATCCCAGTGCTTTTACAAAGGCATGACACTTGAAATCCCAGGATAGAGCCATTGGCTCCTGCCAAGCATTCAGTCCCCGAGAGCCATTCAGTTACCAAAAAGTTGTTTCCTATATGAAAGTACTTATCCCCTATAATCAAGTCAGCACATATCCACCTTTTTATCAGGCTGAAGAGATTTGACCAACCTTAGATTAGACACCACTGACAGACCTCAACTCTGGACAACGTCCATGTGGAGTTTAAAGATGTGTTCCCCTACCCACCCCATCCATTGAGCAATTTTTTTCCCCTTAGATACTTTCAGTGATGTGTCAGCAGAGATCAAATTCACTTATAAAAGCATGCCTGGGGAGAGAGAAGCAGCAGTGTAGTGCTAGTAAGTTTAAATTATTTATAAACAGTAAATGAATTAGAAAGCAATTGGTAGTATGAGTGCTTAGTGAGGGCCTCTCTGTTCTGCTGCACAGTAAGATGAGCAAAGAAAACTGTTTTCTGATCACAGAAATGGAAGAGGATTAGGAGATCATAGGCACAGGGACTGCATGCAGGGATCTAGTTGGTCCTCAGTCCTCAGAAATTCATTTCATATACACAGTGCCAACACAGAAATAGCATCATTATATCTTAACGTAAAAAAAAAAAAAAGAAAAAGGCAAATATTTCACTAGTGCTTTGCTGCACTACTTCTGCCCCTCTGGGGAAGGGTGGGATAAATCTTGTATTACGGATGTCAGTCATGTTTTCTAAGGTAGTTACTATTAAAAGACACTCGGATAGTATAGGAATGATAATGTTATGGAAATGTCGAACAGAAAGAACCCCTCGTTTTTCTGTCAAGAGGTACTAGAAGGGAGCATGGGTTGCAACGTACAGGTCCGTCAGGGTAGTGTTAAGCAACAGAATTACATGATAATCAACAGCTCGCCCACACCTCACCATAGTGTGGCATTAAGCTGAATTTCTGAAGCCAGATGACGTCAGGAAGCAGTTTCTTTTTCTATAATTATTATCTAAAAGAAAACGTTAAGCTTGTGTAAGAAAAGCTGGAAAGCGCACATCTTCCTACGCAAGAAACCACAACCCAATGAATTTTATACAAAAAAAAAAAGGAAAGAGGAAAAGTAAGAAGGGGGTGGGCTGAGGTTGGCACCGGTTTGAAGGGCTCGGCAGCAGCAGCAGGAGGGGGTGACACGCTCCACCCGGCGGAGCGGCTGGGCGAGCTGCGGGGTGCGGCCGCCCCCTCCCGTCCGAGCAAGGC
>JANHGL010022859.1:19534-36672 GCA_024611195.1 Ceyx melanurus | reverse complement strand
TCCGAGCAAGGCAGCGCCTGCCCCGGCCACCGCCTGCCCCGGCCCCCTGCCGGCCACCACCTGCCCCGGCCCCCGTCTGCCCCGGCCCCCTGCCGGCCACCGCCTGCCCCGGCCACCGCAGCCGGCCACCGCAGCCGGGCGCCGCCGCACCCCGGGTACCCCGCCTTCCCCCTCTGACGCGCTTCACGGCCCCCCGGGTGCCCCGCTGCACCTGCCTGCACTCCGCTGTACCTCCCAGCGGCACCCTGCTGCTGGGCACCACGCTGCACCTCCCTGCACCCCGAGGCACTCCACTGCATTCCATGGTACCCCATTGCCAGTCACCACTGCAGTCTGGACACCCCACAGCAACTCCACTGCCAGGCAGGACTGCACCCCGCTGCACTCTGCAGCAACCCCACCAACACCCACCCTGGCACCCCACTGCATCCAGCAGCCCAGGCCCTCCTGCAACCCCAGTGTGTCTTTTCTTCCCAGGTCTGGCTGGCTTCGCTCGGCTCTGCCCAGGAGATCAGTATGAGGTACGTCTGCATTGGTTTATAGTGTATTTAATAGCGAAGGAATCAAAAGACAGGCAGATCTCTGCTGCTTTATACATCATAATGAATGAAGCCTTTTCACATCTGCACCCTGAGAAACAGCTATTATTTTTCCTGTTTATGTGCTGAAAAACCTTGCAGTTCTCTTTATGTCTGCCTGGGTCAGGACATCTGTCAGAAGACCAGAAAATTGCATTCAGAGCACTGATGGCTATTCGAAGAACTACAAGCTTAGTTGTTTGGGTTTTGTTTGTTTTGGGGTTTTTTTTACTTTTAAATTACTTATTTGTGACAAGCATTTCTAATTCCCCTGGAAAAAAAGCCTGTGCCCCATCTCACGCACACAGAGCAAATGGAACAAGTCCTTGCAAGAGTCCTTTACTGAATGTTGAGACTACTTCATCATAAAGCAGAGCAGCAGACACAGAATAACTATTTCTGGAGATCCAGATGTTACCTGCTGCGAGGTTGTGTCACAGTCTCTGGTCACTGCAGCGTTCCGGTGAAGAACATCAAGAGCAGGTTGATTAGAGATAGATTAAAATAAAAGCCTCCAGCTCTATCCAGAGCAGAGCTAACCCTGCAAGCAGTTTACGGTGTCTTGATAACAGATCCACCCACCTGGTACTTCCCATCAGTCTTGGTCACTGATACATTTGTTCCCACCCTGGTTCCCTGTGACACATCTCCTGCTGCTCTCATGCCTGTAAGCAGCAAGTGCTTCCTCAACAGGGCCAATTAGTGCAGGTCTCTCCCAGCCAGTCCTGCAGCTCAAAATGGGCTTTGCTGCTTTTACTGCTTCAAACCATGTTACTGCACCATGGGTCTCATTTATTTCCATCACTAGCCAGCCAAAGTCTCACAGTTGGTGAGGACTCTGGTGGGGAATGTCCAAAAGCTCACCTGCACTCATCCCTGCCTGAGAGAGCAGCAGATCCAGCAAGCTGTAGATGTTAGGCAAGGCCATGGGGACTTTCATCCTGCCTTACTAGATCTTCCCCTGGCCACTGCTTTTTTTTTTTTTTTTCCCTGTAAACCCTGTTAAAACTTTGTCACAATTCATCTAGGTGAAGCTGTGGTGAGGGGTGAGTTACTGAAAGGTGCTATTGGGAGAGCTGAGAGGCAGAGATCCTTCAGGATAGGCTGACTTCTGGCTCAATGGCAAGGAGAAGGGCAGCACCTACACCACTAACTCTTCCAGCCTTTTTTCAGATCTTTCCCCATTTCTGTTTCTGATATTTGTATGTCATGAAAGCAGATTTCTCAAGAAAATAAGAGGATTTTTCTTTTTCAGATTTTCATGCGTTACGGTCGCCAGAGGTGGAAACTGAAAGGCAAAATAGAAGTGAATGGCAAGCAGAGCTGGGATGGGGAAGAAATGGTTTTCCTCCCTCTCATTGTTGGCCTGATCTCCATTAAGGTATATGTGTTGGCTGCTTATGGAGTAGGCAAGCTACAGCAGATGTTCTGTCATGAATATTGTCAACTGCTGAGAGAGTATTAGATGAGAACATTCAGCATGCTGTCCTTGTTCTCACTCTTCCCTTAGGTTATGGTCACTGCAAAAGACCAAATGAAAGACTGGATAGCCTCTTGGTCTCAGCCAGTATGGTTGTTCTGACACCCATACAAACATAAAACATAGATGCATGATCATATGTAACTATGCATTTACTAAAAAAGTAATAAATGTGAATTCTTCCCTGAATTATGAAGATGCAATAAACATAGTCATACTTTAGAAGTCTTTTAGGAAGGTGTCCAGGCCAGAAAAATCAAAACCATTCCCTTGTAATTAAGGAGCTCAATGCCTTGTATTGTCCTCTATATGCTGTTCTTGTCTCTTACAGGTCACAGAGGTTAAAGGACTGGCTACCCACATCCTTGTGGGCAGTGTTACCTGTGAGACGAAAGACCTGTTTGCAGCTCGACCTCAGGTGGTTGCAGTAGACATTAATGACCTTGGCACCATAAAGCTGAACCTTGAAATCACCTGGTAGTAAGTAGAGCTGGTCGGTCGCTCGGTCACTCGGTCACTCAAGCAACTGTAACAATTCAACCAAAGAGAAATGGTCCATTCGTGTGGTCTCTTCTCTCTGTTCTGCTCTCTGTTGAAGCAGATGGAGAAGGAATTGTGGCCAAAGTTTCAGAGAGGAGAAAGAGTTCATGGTTAGCCACAGGTTCCCAGTGTTACCTCTGGTGAATGGGGGTGTGCCAAGGCTTATAGCTGTGCCCAGGTTGAGCTGTGACAATAGGTACAGTGAGTACTGACATCACGAGGCATCTGAAACTGATGAGAGATCATAGCATTGCCTGAAGTGTGTACTTCTTCCCCAAGCTCAAGAGAGGGGCATAACTGAGTCCTTACATATTCATTATTAAAAAGAAAAAAAAATACTGTTAAGTTCAGTGGAGATTTATGCTTTAGGCTACCATAGCCAAGGTCAGAAGTTGGCCATTTTTAAAAGCTGGCTTTTAAGACCTTCATATGCCATGAGGGTGGTCAGAAATATAGCACTGTCCACTGTAGACATGGTGCTTAGGGACATGGTGTAGTGGTGGACTTGGCAGTGTTGGGTTTACAGTTGAACTCTATGATCTTACTTGTTTTTCAACCCAAATGATTCTCTGATCTGCTTTGGTCAGCACAGGTAGGCTGACGGTGTTAGGATTCAGTTCTAACAGCACTTTAATAGAATTGTCAACTGCCATTTCTACAGAAGCACCAATGCTTTTACAGCCCTGTGCTGTTTCTTGTAATGCAATAAACATGAAGCCATCAATAACAGCCACTGGTTTCCTTTATAATGCAACACCTCTATTAATAGTAGAACACCTTTCTCATTAGTATGTGTGACACTTGGCAGCTCAAATCCAAGAATACTTTTCATGTGAGAATAACAACATCAGACTACGCTACATAAATGATTTCTGAGAGAACACTTCCATCAGAACCAAACCCCACACTTCTGAGCCTGCTGTCTAATTAACGTTTTCTTTTAAACACTTCTGTTAAAGAACTTGTAACCTCTGGGTTTTGATGTGCTAATAAACCACCTTTTCAAAAGTCCTTTCCATGGACCTGAAAGTTCTTCTTGTTCAGCCTAACAACCATTTTTATTTCCTGCTTGTGCATCCATAGCCCCTTTGATGTTGAAGACTTGACCCCATCCACGGGAAATGTGAGCAAGGCATCTGCTCTCCAGAGGAGAATGTCCATGTACAGCCAAGGCACTCCTGAAACACCAACCTTCAAGGATCACTCATTCTTTGTAAGTTCTATTCAGGTTCATGTTTATGTAACAACAAGCCCTAGAGCAGTTCAAATGCTGCAAATGCTTCATTGCTTTACACTTCTAAGCTTTTTTTTTTTCCCTGATTCCAGCAGGTTACCCTTACAAATACTTATAAAACAAGTACATTCCTAGCAGCTAACCCTAAGAGAAGGTTTCTGTCATAGAATCATTCAGGTTGGAAAAGACCCTTGGGATCATCAAGTCCGACCATTAGAACTATGATCCTGGCATCTTTGAAACTGTGTGGCCAACTATTGCATATCCATTCTTCTTGCCTGACTGCTGTAATACTCAATCTTTATAAAATGTGTGTTCATTTTGTAACAGTAGTTTAACAACCATTATAGCACTTGTATTTTTTATGTTATCCCATGATAATATTTGCCTTGTACTGAAGATACTCACAGGGTGCTCCTGCATTTTGCATGAATCAGGTTCTGAATGCTTAATCCCAACTGTGTGTAAGCTGAGTAGGCCATCTCTACTGATAGGAATTTTACAAGTGCTGCATCCCATGCCTGTAGTTAAGTACTCTGCTACAAAGCATTAATTTAACTTGCCCTTCCTCACACCCTCTTTGCTTTAATTGCTGAAGAAATGGCTGCATCCCCTGCAAGATAGGCCAAAGTTGACAATCTTAGATGCTCTGCAAGACACTTTCTTTGACAAGCTTCGTCGCAGTCGCTCTTTTAGTGACCTGCCAACGCTCAGGCTAAGCCCCAAAGCAGGGCTAGAGCTATATGTGAGTCCTGGTTTGCATATGACAAAGGATTTTTTCAGTCCCCGTGTGAGATCTCCATTCCCATGCATGCTTCATGTGTTGCTCTCTGTTGCAACTCGCTCATTTTGCTGACTGATTAGAGGAGAGAACACAACTGTGAGCCCCTGCTGCTCACATGAAATAAAAATTCCTCTTGGTTTCTACAGGGATAATGATCAGAAGCCAACTATCTGTGGGCAGAGAGCAGGGCACAAATACAAGTCAATATGGTATTCTGAAAAATCACCTGCTACACTGATTGATGTTACACAATTGCTCCGTGACATGACTCTCAGATGCTAAAAGCATACCCGTGTTGAGAGAAAGAAGAAAGGAACCTTTGAGCACTATTATGCTTAGGGAAGAAATGCTGCTTAATAGCACTGGGGAAGAAAGATGCAATTTTTGGAAACTTTAACATGATGTACTTTCTGGACTCTTTAACCTTACCAACAAGTGAATGCCTATAATTCATTCCAACAAATTGTCAGCAAAAATAGTAGTTGCCTTTCACCTGTGCTGTGCGTTTCCATGAGTTGGACACATGATAAAGCAAGATTTGTAGGTCAGCTAGAAAGGTTGTGACTCCTATAGCATTTTTTCCCCATAGGTGAGTCAGAGAGATGAACATAGGGATATGCTGTGATCGTTTTTGGGTCTGTAAATGGTGGTTTTGCTTTCTAAATGATCATTACACTACCACACAATGCATCTGTTTCATTTCAGCAGAGACTCATGTTGAACAGGACTCCTGTTCAACAGTTGTTAGAGATATCCATGCCACACACAGAACATAATTCCATTGGAAAAGGAATAGCATAATAACATCACCATTGAAATGCCGTGACGCTAGGAAAACTAATGAAGCAAACTGCATTAAATTTTATGATCTGATACTTTAGAAGTAGAAATAAATATGGAAAATAAATACAACTGAAATCTTTAAAGGAGAATGCAGACAAGGTAGCTTAGTACAACCCCATAAAAAGTGATGTGCCAGGACCATGTGCAGTGGCAATGCTGTCTGAGGGAGTCTGGTAGGATGAGCAGAATTTTTGTCTCTATTCTGGGACTTGCTTCCTAGAGCTCTCTGCTTACCAGAGAGATACTGAGCCCAAGTTTCCCAGCGGTTTTCCTGCTGAAATCAGGAGCTGTGGGAGCTGTGCCAGTTGAAAGCAGAAGTTGGGATTTGAAATATTTTTCCCATCCCTTAAGTCCCGAATGCTTCTTTAATCTTTTTCCTTGAGTTTTTCTTTCCTGGGCACATAGTGGTTTTTTTTCCTCCTCTTTCCAGTGCTATATGAAAACCTTTTTCTCTCTATTTTCAGTCAAATTTGCCAGATGATGTCTTTGAAAATGGAGCTGTGACCACTGAGAAGCGCCCTCTTTCTTTCACTTTTGGCGACCTGCCTTATGAAGATCACGTGCCCCCTGCCAACACAGCAGAGTCCTCTTCTGCTCATATCAGCTCCAGTCCTGACATCACTGTGACCCCCACCCAGCACCAGGATCTCAAGTCCTCCAAGAGCTCAAGCCTGGACTGTAGCAGCAGCGACTCCCGCAGAGACTCTGTTGCTGAGCCGAAGGACCTGCCATCCCAGGGAGAGGGAGCAGTGGTTGAGGACAAGACCAGCTCGAGGGCAGCTCCTGAAGTTTGCCAAAACCCCCCTGATGCTGGAAGTGATCATGTCTTCATAGAAACAAGTGTCCCCGTGTCTCTCCTGCAGGACACGGATGAAGGTTCAGAGCTCAAGCCTGTGGAGCTGGATACCTATGAGGGCAATATCACAAAGCAGCTAGTAAAAAGGCTTACATCAGCAGAGGCACCTGTGACCCCAGAGAGGCTGCCATGTGAGGGATCAATTAGTGGAGAATCAGAAGGATATAAGTCTTACCTGGATGGAAGCATTGAAGAAGCCTTGCAAGGGCTTCTCTTAGCTCTTGAGCCACATAAAGAGCAGTATAAAGAGTTTCAGGACCTGGACCAAGAAGTGATGCATCTAGATGACATCCTAAAAGTGAGTATGTTATTGGAACATACTACCCTAAAGAAAATTTGAGCGGGTAGACTCACCTCCCCTTCCTCACAAACATGAAAATAGAAGTTTTGGATCAGTAAAATTCCTCAGTAGAGTAGAGTTGCTCCTGCTTGGAGCATCCTCTCACAGTGTTGCATTTTTAAACTTTTGTTGGCAGTGTATTTACTGTAGCCTTGTATCCTCAAGCAATGGATCTTTTAATCTACTCAAAGCCTGGGGGAAAAAGGTTCAGTGTCAGAGGGGTAATTAAATTATGCCCTTCTTTGAAGAAACCACATGTGAACCTGTTGCTTGTGCCATACTGGAGATCAGATTATAGCCAGCCTTCTGCCTTTGAAATCTATGGGTGACATCCTCAGTGGGTGTACTTTAGCATACCCCTGAACTCTGTGCAGCTGTGCAGAGCTGCACCAGATGAGGATCAGGCCTTGTACCCATAGAGGCTGAATTTTATAAACTGCCAAAGGGATGTTGAAGCACAAGTCTCGCTGAAGTTTGCCATTCCCATGTCTCCTAGGCTTCTTCCAAGCCTTTTCTTTTTTCCCACATCCATTTTTAAAATGAGAGACGTCCTGTTGTTACTCCAGGATGGACAGAAAATGTAGAAAATTAGAAAGAAGAAAAGGGTTTTGCATGTGTGTTATTAATGCATTTACCGCTGATCTCTGTGACTCATATCTCCCCCGTGAATAATAATTCATGATTTATCACTGTGCAAAGAGTATTGTATGGGAAATAATAATTTCAAATACTTCATATTCATATGCAAGTTGGTCTGCTAGTCATTTAAGTGTCAGAATTGAAAACATGGCTGAGGAGAAAGGAGGGAAGCATTTATCCTTCAGTGTTATCTTTTTAGGAAGAAACTTTGTTAACATCCTTGTTTCCATTGGTGTTTGTAGCTGCAGGACACTTTCCCAAGTTAAGTGCTTTTTTGACAGCCTGCAGCCCCAGTTCCTTGCACTATTTCCCAAGGAGGTTCAAGCAGGTAGAGCTACCACAACTATTATTTTTTAACCTCGTGGCTGCTCTGCAAATAGGTCAGCTATCCAAACAGCAGAGGGACAGTGGAGACTGTTTATTTACACTCCTTTTATTGGAAGTTACAAAGGGACAGACAAGAGATGGGCAGGAGAAAAGAGTGGATGTGTGCAGACAGGGTTCCTGCACGCTCGAGATGGATGCCTCCCCCAGACCTGCTCATCTCTGTGTGTCGCCTGCTGTTCAGCTTGCAGACCAACACTCAGCATCACCAGTCACTGTCCCGGGCTCCCCATGCTAAGACATCGAGCTGGAATCCACTTGTGTCTGAAGAAGTTTCTCTTGGCCATATTAGATGGGCCGAGAAGAGAAGCAGCCCACATGTTGCCATTTGCTTTTGCCTGGAGAAGCTGCACTACCATCCTTGAAGGAAATGTGCTAACATAGGACCTTTATGGCATCACTGCTGTGTGCCAGCAGACTGGAAACAGAACTCTAAGCCCCCTCAGCTCTAGGGGAGTCCGTGCCGAGTCTGAACCCAGGAGCCAGTGCGTTTCTTTCTACAAACTGAGACAAAGTCCCAGCTTCTGCCTAGAACTGGAAGATATGGCTTGTATAATGGCACCAGTGGCTCCCAGCTGTTCTGATCAAATAAAGATGTTGAAGTCATTGCACAAACCAACAGAGGTCATCCCTCAAGTTACGTCTGATCCTGCAAGGAGACCCTGGAAGAAACTCTGTGGGCATTTTGTCTGGCTGAATCAGCACATGGGACCAAGGCCTTTGATAATTCCTACAGCAACAGCCAGGTTTCTATCTCATTTCTTCCAAACAGTGAGATGGGATAGTTTCTGCCTCTCTCTAGCACTGCTCATTTCTGAGTTACAATATTGCCTTTCTCTGGCACCTAGGAATCTGATGCCTGATAGGTTTTTCCTTACTAGCCATGTGGTGTCAAAGGCCACAAAAGTCCTCTCATCCCATAAATAAATGGGACTGAATTAATTTCTAACTAAGGTCTTTTTGAGTTACATCCAGAATATATCTGATAGTGCCACTGGATATGTATAAACTGGCTTCTAGAACAGCAATTGCAGACTGTGCCTTCCCCTTTCAGCCTCCAGTGTGTTAATTACTGTCTCCTTTCAGAAGATGCCAAAAGCTGCATCTCTTGGATTCAGGATATACTTCTCACTTCTATAAAACATATGAAATGTTGCATTTGATGATTTGCCCTTGGGAAATAGAGGGGGTAGGATGGGGAGGGGAGGAGGAACGGAAGGGTTTTACCAGTTCTCAGGCTTTGATTGTATATGCTATGAATATGAAGTTTTGAAATGAAACACACAATAAAATGTTTTCAAAATAAACTTAAGAATTCGAAAGTTTTAAGCTTTATCCTTTTTGTTTTCTTTCAGTAGTAGCTAATATCTGGGGTTTTCATTGGTTCGTTCTGCCTTTGCAGTGCAAGCCAGCAGTAAGCCGAAGCAGGTCCTCCAGTTTAAGTCTAACAGTTGAAAGTGCTTTAGAAAGCTTTGATTTCCTGAACACCTCTGACTTTGATGATGAGGATGGTGGTGGTGTGGAGGTTTGTAATGGTGGAGGAGGTGCAGACTCGGTATTTTCAGATACTGAGGTTGAGAAGAATAGGTAAGTTTGCAGTAACTCCCAGCTGTGCTTACGCCAACCTGATACCCCAGCTTTCTGTCGCTAGCAGGGGATCCCGGTGCACACAGTATTCAAGGAAGACTGACTGATCCGTGATGAGTTGACAGGGTCAGAATGTTCCCCATGTCTGCTGCATACAAAATCTTTAGCTTCCAGGATATTTTTTCTTTGTTCAAATATACACAATCTGTCCTCCAAAGGAGAAGGGTAAATTAAATTAAGCTGACAACAATACTGACAGAGGCTCTTCCTTGACATTGGTTTGGACCTGGCTTTCCTTGGATGTAATTACTAATTCCTCTGTGGTTTTCTCCCCCCCTCCCTTTGTCTTTTCTCTCTAGCCGAATGAGTCTTTGCAGTGGATTAAGCTTGTCAGTAACAATAACACAGGGCCAGATTTAAACAGCATGGTGTAGGTTTCCTTTGGAATGTAAGAGTGATGACTGGTACTCTGTTCATGGCCCTGCGTGTTACCTGTTCTTCTTTCATCACTTTTCTGAGGAAAAAAAAAGCTGTGGTGTTTTGTGCTGTGGGCTGCTGTTGTCGTGTGACCATAAGATGCTGTGTTTCAATCATTAGATCCTAAGAGCATGTTTCATCCTTGGGGCTGAGATGATGCCCAGCAAGCACATCAGTGGCTCTAGAGCTGGAAAAAAAAGACTATGGTTCCCTCACGCCCCATGCTTTCCCACCAGGGAGCCAAGGGAGCTATACTTCTCACAGCTTATTGTGACCTGTGCAAAACAGTTTTGATGCAAACAAGCAACAACTGTGCAGTTCTCATCCTCTCACTGCATATCCTTTTTCCATGGTGAGAAGAAAGATTTGGAAATTTTTTTGCTAAACTGGCAGTCTGAACTCTGTTCAGTCTCTGTCAGATCTGGCTTTAACCAGACATGTTATCTTAACTGTCATTTAAGCAGGAAAATATTATTTCTAAGCTAACTTAGAAAGCAACAAAAATATTTTGAATTAAAGTAAAAGTTAAAATTTCCTTTTTTTTTCCTCTCTGGCTCATCCCCAGACAGTGAAGATTCCCACTTCCATTTTTAGATATGCAACTGTGTGACTCAGTGTAAAGATTGCAAGTGTTGAAACTTCTGACCTTGCAGCCAAATCCACTTGCCACCTGGGGACTGACCTCAGGCTTTGTGTTTAAACTCGGGGAGGACCATTTGTACAACCAAACAATGTTGGAAATAATGATTTAAAACACAGTGAGACTAACTTTATGCTCTTATAGAAACAATTGGCAAAGTAAGCTGTATACATTGTGCCTAAAACAGCACATGAAAACATCATGTCTCTTACTCCAGCAGTGGTTTTACTTTTTCCTTCTGCAGTCAGCATGAAATTTGGCAGCAGGACGTCTCAGGAAGCACAGAGCTGTTCTTAGCAGCTCGGTGCTTGGGATGGCACAAACTGTAGTGCTGTTTAATGCAGAGTGACTAGGGAGATAATTCACCAAGAGATGGGAGAAAAGTGTCACCAGCAAGCAGCAGTAACCATGGGTTGGAAAGGCTCGCTGTGGAGGGCTTTGCATTGCCCAAGGCAAAGCAGTCGGGACAGAGAGGTGTCCTCTCGGTGGGTACAGCCCCTCTGCACCCAGCCAGGGCAGCGCTGCTCCTTTGTGATATGATGTGTTCATCGTGAGGTTTCTGGTTGCTTTCAGCTCTTCTGCTTGTTGCTCATCGCCTTGAGTGAGCGTGTGTGTGTGTGTGCGCGCGTGTGTGCACTACGGCAGCAGTCAGCCCTGCACTGACTTCCCTCATCCCTCCCCAGTTACAGGACGGAGCACCCAGAAGCCAGAGGCCACCTGAGCGAAGCTCTCACCGAGGACACGGGCGTGGGCACCAGCGTGGCCGGCAGCCCTCTGCCCCTTACCACAGGGAACGACAGCCTGGACACAAGCATAGTTAAGCACTTGCAGTACTGCACACAGCTCATTCAGGTACTGGGCCCAGCTCATGTATTTTTACATGTTTCCTGCAGGCACCTGTGTGCCCAGAACACGGTGGCACAAGCAGCCAGCAAAGTCAGTGCTGCTAAAGAAAATGCAGGTGTCAGCAGCAAGGAATATGAGCAAGGAGAGAGCACCAAATGAATAAAGGCAGCTGGGTAGTTGATCAGGGCTAAAATGGAGTGGAGAAACAGTGACCTGTGGTCTGCCTCTGGGCCCGGATCTCCTGAAAGTCCACAGCCTGTGCTATGTGAAAGTCAGACTGATGTTCTTTTCTGGCTTTAATGCTTGTGATGGAGTCCTTTAGCTTTGCAGAGTGTGTAAGTCAGAAATTACTTAAGCAAATGGCTGCTTGGAAAATGAAGTGTCTGGATCTGGATGTAGATGTTAAAAATAAAAGCAACAATGCATATCGACAAGGACCATAAAATATCCCAGAGACAAAAAGCTTTTGAAGTTAAGGAGATCCTATGGTTCCAGGCAGTGGATATGCACTTCAGGTGCCAGGTGTTTTGGAGGTTTTTGTTTGCTCAATGGCTCTTTTTCCTTTCTTCCCATTTGTCTTCACCAGCAAATTGTGTTCTCCAGTAAAACACCATTTGTGACAAAAGACCTCCTGGATAAGCTGTCCAGGCAGATCCTTGTGATGGAGAATATCGCAGAGATTAGCACCGAGAACTTAGGAAATATCACCTCCCTTACTGATGGTAAGAGACAAGTTAGGGGGTTTCCTTCTCGAAAGGGTTTGTTTGGACAGTTACCTGGTCTAACAGTCATTGTACAGAGCTCACCATCACTGCAGAGATGCCACCATAGTAAGGGCCAACTCCCAGTTGCCAGCAGATGTAGCAGGTTGGTCGGGGACGTTGCTCCCTCTTCAGTGCTAATATCCAGAAATAAAGAGGTGAAAAGAGAAAGGACTTATCCTTGGCTTGCTTTATGTGTAGAAGATGCACAGAGGCCGTTGCTGCTGTGGGGTGGAAGGGGACACCACTGAAGAGTCGCATTTTTCCTCCACCTACTACCAGAGGCACAACACAAGCCCTCAAATATTTTATCTATTTTTAGTCATCTCTATGGAGAATTACTTATTTACTATTCTTGACGTTGCATCTATTTTAATACCTTGGTAGAGTTTGACAAACACGTAGTTACTCTCGTGGGCGATCTGGCAAAACAAGTAAATACGACCTGGTGCATTTACTTTGTTTATCAGAAAACTGAGGCAAAATTGAGTGACTTTCTCAAGACCACAGAGCAGTGTAACAGCAGGAACCAGTTTTGTGCAAGCCGCTTGCAGTCTTGCCCCAGTATTTTGGGGTATTTAAAAGGGTGACACATCAGTGTCCAGAACTGGATCAGGAGCTAATTTTTGCACGTCCTACCATGAGAAATGGAAAAATCATGTTACAAAGTGGGGGGAGCACATAATTATACTCAATAAAGGTAATGGCACAGGGCAACCCACCAAACAGCAGTACTGCCAGACAGTAACTTTTCAGCATAGTTTTGTTCCATCATTCATTTTGTCTTCTCCACCAGCAATTCCAGAGTTTCACAAGAAGCTGTCGCTGCTGGCTTTCTGGATGAAGTGTACTGGCCCTTCAGGAGTGTATCACACATCTGCAGACAAGATGATGAAGCAGCTGGATATCAATTTTGCTACCACTGTGAATGAAGAGTGTCCAGGACTTGCAGAAACAGGTGTGAACTGCTGCAAAATTGTATTGGTCATCAAAATGGAGAACAGTTGTGTACTGGGCTCTACTCAATTTCCATTGCTTTGTTTTCCAACCCCTTGGAGGCCTGTTTGGCCATGGCTCCAAGATCTCAATTGAAAACTAATGCTACAATTCTTAAAACAGTTTTGGCTCAAAATAATCAGATCAGAAGAGGAGGAAAAAGTGAGGTCAGTAGGAAAGAAAATACTGTTTTAAGGTTTATGAGCTAATCAGAAAGTAAGAGTAGTCCACAGTGCAGGTTTGTGAGCAATTCAGTGAAGTATGATTCTGTATAATGTCCATTGCATGTCACTGAGATGGAATTAATACACATCCAAGTGTATCTGGGTAGAGGTTCCTGTGTGGAGTGAGATTTACCACATCTCCCATGGCCAGAACAGGGTTGCTGGGTGACTTGCTCAGGTGTTACCTGTGCTGCAGACACCTGCTCAGGGCAGCGTTTGCCTTCCTGCCTCACACAACAGCTCTACAGCCAGCGTCTCAGACTGGCCTTCTAACACACCCTGTGCTCACACAGGATCCTAAAACCAAGCAAAGAGAAATCCTTCCCTGTGTCTGTCTCCCCTGCTTCAGTGGCATCATGGAAATGTGACTGACAGTGCGTGTGGAGATGTGTTTAACTATTCTGGATATCCTTTGGGCAGAAAGGATGCTGAACTCATCAGATAGGAAACTGTGTGAGCCCTCTATAAAGCAGCAGAGGTTTGTCCTTACAGAGATACCCTCTGGTGGTGAGAGACAGGGAGAAGGTCTGTCTAGCGTCTAACCTAACCACATTTGAGGATAGAAACTGGGAAGTACATGGCATTGCAAATACAGTTCTTCCTTAGTGGCTTTGAAGTGGACTGCAGCATTTTGCCAGCAGTTTCTGCTCTCACTTATGTGTCCCTCTGTCTGTGACTGCCTGCAGTCTTCAGAATCCTGGTGTCTCAGATCCTGGACCGGACAGAGCCTGTTCTCTACTCCAGCATGTCCTCCGAGATCATTACTGTGTTTCAGTACTACAACTATTTTGCCAGCCACAGTGTTAACGACCTTGGAAGCTATTTGCTGCAGCTTGCAAAAGAAGGTAGGATATGTAAAGTCTGCTGGCTAACGGGGGAGTACGTTGGTGTCTCTCTGACCTCAGCACAGAACAGTTCAGCCCTCAGGCTGACTTCACATAAGAAGGGGGAAAGGAGACAAAGAAATGTTTTGGATACCGAGTCTCGATGAACCTGCACAGTTGTACATACCAATGGAAAGGACCTGATGCAGATATATGCTCAGTCATTTCTATTTCCATATTCAAATGAAAAAAAAAATGTTGAAAAAGTTAGTTTTTAGGAAATGGCTGATGGTGGTGATCTGGGGCCAAGGTCTGGGAAGTTTTTTCTGCCTGCAGCTTGTATGATATTCCAGTCTTTCACCAGCCTTTGTGGAGAGAACTTCTGAAATGCTGAGCTCTTCTCAGGAGCTAAGTGATCACAACACCTCAGTGTTTGGCAGGCTCTGCCACCAAGAGCTAAAGAGAGAAGCAGATGCTCCACAGAGCACTAGACTGCAGTCCCTGGCAAGCCTAGTTTTCACCTGTATTTGAGAGGGAGTTCAAGGTACCTTGGTTAGTTTTCATTTTTATCTGGGCATACCGGGGAGATTTTTCTCAAAAGCCTGGAAGGGAAAAGGCATTTCAGCCCACTGCTGAAACATATGTGCCCTGGTTCCTAGTGGCAGACATTAGTCTGCCTAGGAAAAGCTCTCACAAAGAAGTCCTGGAAGGCAATACACTGACGACACTGGGTTTCACTTGTTATAGGGAGGTTTTACATCTTCCAACAGAAAGTAAAGATTTGACAGGTAGGCCCTTAACTCTGGGTGGGCATAAGTGCATTCATGTCCCACCTAGCTCATCTGCTCAGCTCATCCTCTGGAAGAACCCCTGAGAAACTGGCCCAACTTAAAACCCAGACAACTCCCCATGCAGACATGCTGCAATATGGATCCATAGCAATTGCTTAGATGGTGATTTTTCATGGCGTTTTTTTTGTGTGTATAGTAAAAATTGAGGATTGCTAACAAGGAAAAGAGCAATCTGAAGTACCAAGAGGATAAAATAGGTAACAAGACCTTCTTCTTGCATTTCTAGCCTCTGTGGTTCAGGTACTGCAATCAGTGAAAGATGGAAAACTGCAACAAAATGTGGCCAAAATAAACTCCAATAACCTTCCACCACAGCAAGAAGTTTTGAGAGCTTTGGCTTTACTGCTTAATGAAAATAAAAATGAAGTCAGTGAGACTGTAGCATCACTTTTGACAGCCACCACAGAAAACAGGCACTTCAGGGAGAAGGTAAGTGGCAGAAAATCACCTATTGCATGAGACCTGTATCATCATGACATTTTTTCTGCCTCTGTGTCTCAAGCATGTATGTGTATAAAATAATTGATCCAAGCTCAATTTAAACAGATCCAGAGGGATTCCCTGTCTCAACTCTTCCTGCAAACATGCAAGCTTGTATCTGCCACTGGGGCAGCCTCCTCCTACCTGATGCTGCACTAAACTGCTGCTAACACAAGCTCTGCCAGTACTGAGTGCTGTGCTCTCCAGCTGTCTTCCACAGCAGCTCTTGTGGCCTGTCTCAGACTTGGCTTCAGTCCAAGGCTTCAAGACAGCAGTCCCCAGCATCACCAACACATAAAGATGTAGGGCTGAGATGTTTGATTTTTTTCCCAAAGGAGGCTGGGATCCATGGGACTTCTCACCATTGCTGGAGGGGATACACAGCCTTGGGCAAACAGCTCAGCTGGGAGATCTGAATCTGTCACAGATACTGAAGGCAACAAGCAGGTCCAGATTAAGCGCAGAAATTAAAGAGAAGGGAGAAGAGGAATAAGAAGAAATTAGATGTTAGTTTCTACCCTTTCATGGCAGACCTTTCCCTACTATCCATCAGGAGAGAGCGAAAGAAAAGGCAGTTGGAAAAGGAAGAGTGATGGAAGGAAGGCAAAAAAAGGAGAAAAAAAAATCTCACTCTTGGCTGCTTTTCTCTGTCTGTCCAGTCCCCTCTTCATTTGCCTTTCACTTCATCCTCCATTTTTTCAGCATCTTGGTATCTCATACCCTCCTTCTCCATCCAAGAGGCAGCATCTCAGGGAAAATACAACCTTCAGCATTGGTAGCTGATACTTGATTCACTGCCTGCAGGAAGGACCATGAAGTGCCTTGTATGAGGGCATTATGCAGCCTTAAGCTGCAGATAAGTTCATTGTGCAGCTGACTGCCACTGAGATTTGCTGCTCACACTGGTTTTGTTTGCTCAACAGTAGCTAGTAATTTATAGAGCCAAGCAGTAAACTGGTCTAGCTGCTCATGCTAACCTCGTAATAGTTATTTGCAGTCCCCCTGGGGTCCTTCCCCGGCTGTTCATTACTATCCCTATATCTGAGAGACTTATCTCAAGGCTCAGTTCTTGAGCTATTTAGACTCCCAGGCCCATTTAAAACCCCTTGGTGATTTCATGCAGTAAGGCCTTTGAGGGTGTCAGATTGTGCTTCTCACTTTAACATGCATTTTTCCTCACCAAAGATGTCCTGAGAGTACTAAGCTATAACTAGTGGTCTGCTGGATCTGCTTGCAGAGCATTATTCCACCATGTTACTCATGGCAGGGGCTGCAACCCCCCTCCCTTCAGCAGCACAGCAATGTTGCCATGCACCACCCTTCTGCTCCACACAGGCACAGACATTTTCATCACCACTCTTCTTTATCTGTTTTCAGGCCTTGATTTATTACTGTGAAGCACTAACACAGCCCAACCTCCAGCTGCAGAAAGCAGCTTGCTTGGCTCTAAGATACCTCAAGGTAAGAGACAAGGAATTTGCTGTGGCACTTGGCTTTAAAGAAAGGAGATCTGATGGGTAACAAGCAACAAAACAGAAATGGAAATAGAAGCAGCAGTAGTGTTTTTGTTTGCAGTGCTGCACTGCATCCTTTTACAGATGCTGGCAAAAACAGCCAGGCTCTGCACTGATGATAAAAGGTTTTTTTTTGACTATCATCTTAGTACTGGATACCCATTAAAGTTGTTTAATTTTCTCCCTTGGCGAATTTTTTGCCTTAAGCAGCCATGGCACTAAACAACACTGTCTGAATTGATAGATGATCGTGCTATGAG
>JANHGL010022857.1:794-19720 GCA_024611195.1 Ceyx melanurus | reverse complement strand
AAAAAAAAAAAAAAAAGAAAAAAAAAAAAAGAAGTGCACCAGGCTTTTCTGCACAATTACAGTTTGTAATAGAGCAGGGCAAAAGGCTGATGAATTGGGTTTCAATTACAACTGCTTGTTCAAGAAGAAAAGCTGTGCTCTAAAATCACTGCATCCCAAATGTCTTCTGTAATCTAGAGGTTGGGAAACTCAGGCTGCAGAAAGAAAAGGGAAGCTCAGCCTGAGGATGCTGTTCTCATCCACTGCCATGAGGCCAAAGGCAGGGTTGTGGAGGTGCCATCTCATTCAGCTCAGCCTCACAGGATTTTGCAGCCCAAAGCACCAGCAAAAGAAAGGAGTCTGGCTCCTGCTGCTGCAATGGGGAGACCCAGGGATAGCTTGAAGAGCAGTTTCTGAGAACAGAAATCCTGGGGATGCTGCAAAGGACAAAGACTGTACCCTTTTGCAGTGTCAGGGGAAACTCCCAACATGCTTGCTGCTTGCCTGTGTGTGGAAATTTCATTCTTCAGGGTGTTTACAATTTGCTCATAGCCAGAGATGTGCTGCCACATGTGATTTTTGAGAGGCTGGTGCAGTAGGCAAGATCTTCGGCAATCAGTCGGATCTTCATTTTGAGTCAAGGTTAGTCTGATCTCTGTCTCAGAAAAGCAACAAGAAAATGGGATGCCACCATTGCCTACCTGCAAAGGAAGAAGGAGAGACAGCTTGGCAGAGAAAGCTTCACCCCTCTGTTCATTTATCTCTGAAGCAGACTTCTGTGGTCATAGGCTGAGCTGGATTTCCCAGGAGTGAGGCAACGACTTCTCCCCTCCTCTCTGTCCCTGCCCCTTACACAGCTTAGAGTCACTGGCATGGGTCCACTGGAGAAGGTACAACCTGTGTCACCATGCTTCAGATTTTGCTTTCTACAGCCTGCAGAGTAACCACTAACTATACCTTGTCCTCCCTGCTTCCCTTTGAGTAAGCCCTGAGTTAGTAAAAGGCTTGAGTGGACAGGGCTGGAAGGTGCTGCAGAAGTGTCACACACTGTGTGGTGCAGTTGAGGGAATTAGAGAAAACTTAAACATTGCAATTGAGCTGTTTCCCTTGCTTCAGAAAGAATTGCTTGTCTATCAGCATGAGACCTCCTGTGGACTTATTACTCCATGGGCTTTCAGCCTTGCTTGGCAAATGCTGTTTGGCTCAGGCCTGTGATAAACCTGTTGCAATATATTATTTGTAGGCTGAAAGAATGGTTCAACATGAACTTTTTCTTAAAAATAAATGCCCCATTTAAAAGAAAAAGCAGTTCATAAAACCTGCATGGGTTCAGCTAGAGGGAGCTGGAACCAGCAGATCTTTAAAGGTAACTATAGGCAGGGGTTGCTGCCTGATAGAGATGAGTCTGGCAAAGTTCAGCAAGGTATTTTCATGACCCAGCTACTGATGATAGTTCTGTCAGTGTCAGATGTGTTGTTGCCAAGTAAATAACTCTGTCAGCAAGATGGTCTCAGAGGCCAACCCAGATGGCTCAGTACCACAGTGTTGTTTTAGCAATGTCCACCAGCAAACAGTCAAAAGCAAGGTGGGATGAAATGGATAGAAATCTTACACAAATCATCCTCTCAGCTCTGGGGCTGCATCCTGGAACTGGAGATGCTGAATGAGACTTAAAGGTTATAAAGGAAAACATGAACTCCCAGTGTGGCAGTGGAACACTGAGCCAAACATGGAGTCTAGGCTGCCTCACTGGGGTAACTCAGAGCTGGAATCAAATCAGGACCTCATGTTTGGCAGCAGCATTAGCAGATCCATCACCAGATGCAGGGCACAAAGCTGGGGTTGACACTTCAGCGGAGGTGTTTGATAAAAATTGCCAAACCAGTATGAAAAGAGCAAGAGGGTTGATCCAAAGTCTGTGAAACATAACTTCATGGAGCTTTTTAGGATATCACAAATAAATCAAGCCATAACTTGATCTCAGCCTAAAAGCAACTGCATAGGAAGGAATTTGATGTGATGTAAGGTGCTTTAAATTAGCAGAAAGAGATACAATGGGGTTTGGCCACTGCCTAAATTTAAACAAGCACTAGAGCAAACATATTGAATGTAGCACTAGCTTGCCTGCATCCCTCAAATTTCTTCAGTTCAAAACTCTGTCTTTTACTGAAAGATATGCTTTAGTTCCAAGAGAAGTCATTGGTGTGATGAGTTTACTGTCAGAGGCTGTATGCATGGTTATTTCTGGGCTTAACAGACATTAAATCTACTTCTGCTTTTGATCTTAATTAAATGATTGGGGATTGATGGGCAGTGTTATAGAGATTGATTCTCAGGTTTCATAAAGAGGTCATCACAGCTTCGAAGAGGCCAGGTTGCTGTGTATGAAGAGATGTATAAACTCTTGATCTCTTCAGTTTTCTTGGCTTATTAGTTAATGTGTAAAAACTGTCAGCACTGAGAGACAACAAAGTGTTGCAGTAAAAGTGACCATAGGTCAACATTAAATCAATGTTATCCCCTTTCTGCCATTGAAGTAAGCCTACTGGGAAAAGATGTATTTGACTCACATGCCTGGGATCATAAAAACTCCTGTCTTATGTCAGGTTGGAGCTTTCCCACTTGTCAAAAAGCACAGGAAAACAGCTCTCACTTTCTGATCCCTGTGGTGCCAGCTCTCAAGAACTCATAGTCCAGCTTCCTCCTTGATCTTCTAGCTATCTGCCTCAGATTCCAATCCTCTATGTTTTCTCCAGTGCCTCCTGGTTGTCATTTTTCCTGGGATACCTTTTTCCTCTACCCCTCTAATGCCAACAGTCAAACTAGTCTGTATGGATTCCTTGACCTTTGGATATCTTGGGAGGGGATGCTGAGGAGTTTTTCCCTTCTTTCAGTGTGCCAGCATTTTCCAGGAGCTGTGAAATGCCCTTCTGAGGGCTGGATTTCTCGCACCAGTCCCAATACCATGACGAATACATGGTTAAGAGAACATTTGCTTAGAAAACCTGTCTGCAACAAGAGCACAACGTCAGAGTAGGGTAGACCTGCAAAACTCATCCTTCGGTTTACACTAGATGGTGATTATTATCCTGGGATCACAAAGCCATGGACATGTTCAGGCTTCCTCATTTCAGGGAAGCTGAAAGATCTCTCGTCCAATCTCCAGCTCAAAGCTAGGTCATACCTGAGATCAGACAAGGTTGCTCAGGTCTTAGGCTTAACTTGAAATTCCACAACCTCTCTGGAGCCCTCTTCCAGTGGCTGACTGTCACTGTGGGAAAAAAACCCCTTACATTATATTCAATTCTACCCTGTTTATGTCTGTTCTGATGTGCAACCCTTTAAAGAGCCCATCTCTGTCTTCTTGATCTCTTCCTATTGAGTGCCAAGAGGCTCCTGTTAGGTCACTTCAAACCGTTTTGTCTCCAGGCTGAACAAGCCCAGCACCCCTAGCATCTCCTCAGTGCAAGTCCTTCAGCCCTCAACTATCACAGTAGTCTTTGCTGGACTCAGTCTGGTTTTATCAACATCTCAGGTCATTCCTTAAACTACCTTCTTCCTCCATTTCCATAGGTGAAACTGGAACACTCCTATCCGTTAGCTGAAAATTAAAGTGTTTTACAGTTTGTTTTTCATCTCTAGGAGCAGAGAACAGAACCACTGAGCCAGCACAGCCATTGTTTCTTTATCTTATTTCTTTCTTCCCTATTTTTCTTTTTTTTCCACTATGTGATGTGACATCACATAGCAGCAGCGACAGGAGGTGAGATGGGTTTACCCTTTGCTTCCTTACACCTCCCAAAGCTTCTTTTATTAACACTCACCTGTAGTTTCTTAATTAGCACGTTCTGGCTTGGTGCTGCCTTCTGTGTTGCAAATTTCTGGAGAAAATATGCTGAATCTTTACTACTGTATGACTGTAAATATTGAACACTTAGGCTTCTTACTAGACTGCTACTGCTGTGCCATAGCACTGCACAGGGGTTGAGTGTGGTTCTCATCATCAGCCTCTGTAGCCACCCTTGGCTTTACCTCTCTCCCCCAACAGAACCTTCCTCTCTGGTTGTACATGTGCCTTGCTTTGAACTTTTTATGCTGATCCGTATGGCAGCTGCATGGCTGAACTAAGCCAGAAGATTACAAAAGTTACACTAGAAGTGTGAAGAGTAACAAGCAGAAAAATTCCCCCAGAACAGCAGTTATCAGTGGGATAACTGGATGATATCTCAGAGCAGTCTCTGGATTTATTCTGGAGGGATACTTGGTGTCCTCACTGGCATTTCATATTTCCCATTCATTCGTTGGATGATCTAGCAGAGAGAGTCCACTTACAAAGTCTTGAGGGGGCCTGATGGCATGAAGAGTCATGAGGATTTTGGAAGACTTTGCATCAGATTTCCACATGCCCTTGGGACATTGGAGAGATGGACTGAAGTCAAAGAGGTGAATTCAGTGAAGATCTTCACGAAGTACTGAAAACATCTGCCAGGGCTGTTCTTAGATATGCTTGATCCTGCTTTGGTACAGAACCCAGACCAAGTTCCTGAGATCCAAAGTCTCAGAATGACATTAATAAACCCGATCTGGTCAGTAATCCCATGCCTGCAACATGGTGTGATTTCAGCAGGCAGCAATGTGAGAGTTTGGCTCGTATTGTGTTTGCCACAATAGCATCCAAGCCCCAGATGGTCAATACAGGAAACATTGCATTTGTCTATAGTTAAATCAGGGGTTGCTGGAATCAATCAGCTCTGTTACAGGTTTTCTGCTGCTCTCACTGGATTTTTGGCTCATTTAAAGACAGTTACTGGGGAAGTTAAATTACAAATGATAACCATTCCCAATAATCCAGGCTTCTTAAGAATTTTATAGGCTAAGGAGAGGCTGACACTATTTCCCCAGTTACCTTCTTCTCACTTTTGGAGCAATTGCAGCTCTCACTTAGGGATTTTATGCATCTTTATGGCAAATAGGATGTTAGTCAAAGTATAATTACTGGAATTAAATTTGGGTTTAATTTTCTGAGTACAAGTGGTCCCTTTCTATCTTTCTTTTGTTTCCTGCTTCGTTGCCAGCTGTGAAAATATCTCTTTTCAGGCTTGTTCTTGATGCTGAGGCACTTGCGGCGTGCCAGGCATGCAGCAGTCCAATGGGCTCATCCCCTGCTGGGCTGCAGTTCATCCAGCTCTCAGATGATTCTGAGCACTCCCCCGCAAGTGAGGGGGAAGAGCATGATGAGCAGAATTCTGGAGAAGCCATCATGTCTTGGTATTTGTGGGGTCTGCATCCCATAGCACTTTACCCACAGGATCCATAGGGCTAGCTGTTTTGTGGAAGAAGCAGTGGGATATAGGAGGGTAAGGCAACATTATTTCTCCAAAGCCATTGCTTCCACCATTCCTCTAGGTCATTGTAGGCATCTCTCCCATGCTGGTAGAGAAGAATATATTTGTTTATCATCTTGAGGACTCTCAAAATATCACCAGATTCTTGTTCAGTCCTTGTTACTTCCTCCCAGACCTGCAGCCTGACAACATGTCTGGGTTTCAGGGAGCTCCTCACACTAAGATGATACCAGGAGGAACTGTGCATGGGCTGAGATCAGAACAGAGACAGGAGAGTCTGGGAAGAGGTGACTGTCCTGAGATGATGATCTGACCATGCTGGGGGAATCTGAAGACAAAAATGGTATACAAATATAACATGATCTCTGCTGAGACACCTCTTCCAAGGGCCCTCCAGAACAAATGCTGGCTGTTCACCTGGCAGCACTGCCCCAGGCACATCCCTTTGTCCCAACTCCAGCAGCACAAAGAACGGAGCAAGGATCAGGATGTTTTCTTGTCTGTTGAGGCTTTCAACTTCAGTAAGGTGACAGGCTTTGTACCACCATTCTCTTAATGTAACAGATCTGTCCATTTAGTGTTAGGTTTGTGTATCAGCTTCAGTTGACCTCTGCTAATAGTCTCCCTCTAGCCCCTAAGTCCACAATTATTTGTCAGGTAGTTGCTTCTGCCAACTTGTCCACTGTCAGCTGCTGGTTAACCTTGTTCCATCTTTGGTACTGATGGGCCTTGCTGAGCGATGGAGAGATTATCTTGGGAAGTGCTTACCTTAAGGACCAAAATGACTTCTACATTGTTTTCTTCACAGCTTGCTTTTATTTTGCAATACTCTGTAGCGAAGAAGGTCCATTAGTTTTAGCAGCCATCTGAGCAGATGGGCTTAACTGGTCTATCACACTGAAGTAATTACATTTTGGTACAACAGAGACGCAGCAGCAAACATGTAAAATTAATTCAGGTGCAGTGTCTTGGTCAGTGACTCAAAGCAAAGAGCAGTTCAGGGAGGCCACCCGTGGCCACACAGTGATTGTGCTGCTGGCAGCATGGGCAATCACTAGGAATACAACTCTCTGGTTTTCATAGATGATGTTGGATTGGCTTTTTCCATAGCCAGTTACTTCTTCAGCAATGTATTATCATCAGAGAGAATGATTCTTGCTCACATCTCTCTTCCTCTTCTGTTATAATTAAAATAGCAATATATGCATGAAGCAATCAGGTTTTAATAATGCTTTTCTAAAAAAGATGTCAAGGAGCTTAGTACAAAGACTTGGGCTGGAGCCAGATCAGCATCTTAAGACTAGATTGTCATTAAAATGACTGCCTCCTTCCTGGACAGATTACCCAAACATGGCTCTAGATCTACTTTTTAGTCAGGTTGTACTTCATATTTGTCTGCAGACAGGTCCTGGAAGACCCCATGCTCCTGGATGGCAGGGTCAAAGTAAGACATGTGTAGGGATAAGTCACCAGTGCATGTGGAATCTTGGTCTGCTGGTGGGACAGAAACATCCCCGGTCCAGCTCCATTGCTGTATGCCAGGGAGCCAATATTCAGGTCTGCTCAGGGCCGCTTTCCACAGAGCAGTCATTGTTCAGACCAGGGCAGATCTGCTCTGTGTCTCCCAGAAGGAAGTGAGGTGCTTCACAGGCACCCATGCCCCTGAGGAGCACTCTCTGAGCAGCCTCCAGCATGTCTCTGGCTTTCTCCCACATTGTTTTAACCTGTCTGCTTCTAGCTGATATGCAGTCCACATTTGCTGTCAGGCCATTGTGAAGCCTTTTCTTCTCTGTACAGCTCTTACTCAGACCATTATGGACAGTCTGTTGGGTCACTGTGGACATGGACAGGGTGTGTGTAACAAAACATCAGTGTCACTGTGGGCTGTGTGGGCTCAGAGAGGTGTCCCAACTGTCAGCAATGAGCATCCTTCACCAAGTGCAACACCGTGCCAAGCCCATCTTTGGGAGAGGATTGACACCAGCAAAGCTGCTAACCAGGTGCTCCCAGGGCAAAAGGGTGCTGCAGTGGGTTACATATGAGCCTTGTCTGCCTGTGGGGCAGGAAGGGATTCCTCAGCTGCTGTAAGAGTCAGATCCTGGGGAGAAGCAACAGCTCTAGCCACAGGATTTTGCATGCTTGTTCTGCAAGCAGCTTCTCACTGACCCCTTTTAAGCCCTGATCTGAATGCTGCAGCATAACTCAGTCGTAGCTGATGTGATTTAGTGTGACGTCCCACATAGTCCAGACTAATAATGTATCTGGTTTCTAGGCTTGGGAGTGTTTGTGTGGCATTTATCATTCCCCTGGCCGTTTCCTGTGCAGCAGGTGGAGAGAAGCTGTGCAAGTCATTTAATTTGTGGCAAATGGAGACATGGTCTGAAGTAAACAGGATGCACTTTGGTGAGGACGGAGACAAAATAGAAGGAGAGGGAAAGGAGATGGAATAATTGACTGAGAAAGTGAACGGAAAAAGATCTCTTGCTAGCAGTGCCTCACTGCAGCAGAGATGTTATACTGGAGAGCACAGTCAAGGGAGGGGTGAGCAGGACATGTGAACTGATCCTGCTGCACTACTTAGCAGTGCAAAGTCCTGAGCTCAAATATGGGGCACACGGCCTGAAGGATGTGAGGAGTGGAAAAGCAGGAAGGACATTGTGGCCAGCTGAGAGGCTGGAAGCAGGGAGATACAAAGAGACCCCTAAAGAGGTCCTGGGATGGCAGGGTAAGGGAGTCAGTGATCTGAGGTTATAAGATGGCAGCAAAAGGCTTAGGGAAAGGGTTTCAATGGGTGTGAGAGGGACATGCTGGCATCATCCCCAGGAGATGGGTTTGCAGCATCTGTCCCTGGGGGTTTTTAAAAGAAATGGCTATGCAGGTGATAGGAGCAGAAGGTGACAATCCATCACTTGGGGCATGTTGTGTTGGGCACCCCAAGGACTGGGTCAAGCACTGGACAAGCATCTGTCAGAAGCAATTTAAAAATAGCTGCTCCCACTGTGGACCAGGGCAGACCAGTGGACTAAACACTCATAGCCCCGCTCCAGGTGACACTGTGATTTAAATGAAACCTACACATGAGAATGTGTTGTCAAGATGACACAATTGTTCACATGGTTGAAATATCTAGTTCTATTTCTGGAGCATCCCTGAGTTCAAGTGCAGTCATGGAGAGCAGGGGAGAGGGAGAGAGAGCTCTATGGCCTGACATTAAATTGCAGACTGAGCTCTTTCAGTAAGCAGAACAGTATCAGTTGTAATACATCTTTCATGCCATTGGCACTTAATGTTATTAAATATGGGGCATCTGTGAGTGAAGACATTTATTTTCACTTCTATTTATAGCAAAACTCAATTTCCAGTGTACTTGTATTTATCCAGAGTGAAATATATTCACATGCTCTCATGTTAGTACTGAGCAAGAATACATTTCCTATGCAAATATTTTTATGAGCTGTATTTAAAAATTGGCATGACAAAAGCTTTGAAGTAGGTGCCATGTTAAAAGATAAATGGGAGCTGGATTTCCTTAAGGCAGTTAAAAGATGATGACAGGGGATATATTTTAACAGTGGTGGCCCGAGAAAGAGGTATGGAAAACACTGCAATTTTTAAAATGTACTGTCTGTACAACTGCGAATGAGCTCCCATGAGATTCTATGCTCTGTGAGATAGAGCACAGAATCTCTGTCTTTGGCAGAGTCAAAGTATTGCAGGAGCTGCATATTCACGACCACGTTTGGTCGCTTTTATTAAACTCTAATCCACAAGAGCTGACGGAGCTGTTGTGCAAAAACACTGAAGAAAAGCTGAAGTGAGAAGAAAAAAAAAAGAGATGCTGAGTGATAAAGAAATGTTGCTGGGTGGCTGATGATGCTACCTGCCAGCTGGCTTCAGGAGCTGCAGCTGGAGAGTGCCAGGGTCCCTGAGAACTGTAGGGCATCTGTTGTGGATGAAACATCTGACATGGTTATGATTTAGCAGCAATTCAGAATTTATTAACAGTATGAGTTAAATCAAAAGGTTGATTTTTAGCAACACTCAGTGATTGACCAATTTAAAGATTAACAAGTGATTCAGTATAATGTTATAACCAGACAGTGACTTAATTAAAGAATTACAAGTTTCACACTGATTTACTACAGGATGTCCTAAATCATATATGTGTGGATAAACACAAAACATACAAACACATATAGACAGACAGAAATACTTCGATCAGGTGAAACAGGAACCCACCCTCATGATGTTAAACATGTATATTCAAGCACATAAGTAGGTGTGGAGGTATCTGGAGGCTAACCTATGGTTAAAACTTCCCTCTTGTCAAGTTTGGAGCAAATGCTCACAATGCATCAGCATTCCTCAACAGGTGAAAACTAATTGAGCTTCAAGAAGGTTGATTCACCCTGCCCTTCCTTCGACTTTGCCAGCAGACAGTTTTGAGAGGTGTCCTGGCTCAGGGGAGATGCTGGTCACAGAAGAGCTCAAAGTGTCTTGCTCAGAATCACTATTTATAGGGTCTGAGATAATTGACTTTTGTCAAGTACTTTTCCATTTGGTTCCAACTTGGATGATGAAATATTCTGCTACTTTCTGCCAGCTAAGCAGGCTTAGAACTTGCTAGACTTTTGAGTTCTGGTTCTCAGTGTTCTGCTACACTACCTTTCAAAATCCATACCAGACATAAGTCTGGTTTACCAGGAAGTGTGGTTCTACTTCAGGTTTACCTGAAGTGTGTCCCAGGGAGGAGGAATCACAACAAGTACCAAGTGACACAAGACCAGGTGATAGGGAGTTGTACCACCACAGCACCTCCTTGACTTTGCTCCTTTGGATGAGTTGTATGTACATACCTGTGGGTTCTGTGTCTGTCCAAGCCTCTTGCTGCTTGGTTGCGAGCCTGAGTTAAAGTACTGCAGATGTGGCCCCTTCTGGTAGGCACAAGAGCTAGGGAAGCCTGGGCATCTTTAGGATTGTTTAAGATACATTGTGGTTTGATGTCTGGGTTACTCTGGAATTGCAGCAAGATTCTGAGTTGAGCTAGAAGCCAAAGTATTGCCTGGCTAATGGTTTCTGTGTATGGACATTCTCAACTAAAACCCACTTCTTCTTTCCTCCACACCACTTGGGTCTGAGAGATCCCTGTGCTAAGACATCACACACTAATGCCCCCACTAGCCCTTCCATCCAGTGCCTTTATAATGCACAGCATGTGGGCAGGCTTTGGGTAACAGGGCTTCATGCTGAGCAGTGCTAAGTGCTAATTAAAGCAATCCATCCCACCCAGAAGAGCCCAGCAGCACTGCAGAAAGTCTGAGCACACCAGGGCTGCATCGAGGGTTTGAGGACGGTAGGGAACGCACTGCCTGTCCCCCAGGGAGGACATCTCATCAGTGGTTTGCACCACCAGGGCCCCTCTGGGCTGGAGGCAAAAGCTTTTGGGCTTTTACTCCACTCCAGACCTTTTATGTATCCTTTGTGGTTCAGGGGAGTGGAATTATCTTACACACTGACACACGATGATTTTTCTCAGTGCTTAGCACTAAATACATGAACTGATATGACTGAAAATCTTTTCCTTGCACCTTGTGAGGAAGTTTGTCATCTCACCAGCTTGCTTTGTTTGAGGTGGCTGCTGTTAGCTTGTCTCAGTGACTGAGGGTAATGATGCCCAAAGGCAGTGCAGTTCTTCATCTCTCTCACACACACACACCCCCCCCCCACCACACACACTGCTCAGTTTGAGTTTGGCCAGACTGTACCCAGCGCTGGCAAAGCCCCATCTGACCTCTGGAAGGAGCAGATAGCCAATTGCTGATGCTTCCTAATCATCATCTGTGTGCAGGGCAGAGTTAAGGGTATTTGCTCATTTGGCCTTTTCCAGACCATAATGTCTTTGGCAAACTTTAAAATTTACCCTTCACTTTAAAGGTAATATTTTGATGATACATGAACTGAGGATCATGCTCACACCCCTGGTTTGAACCTGAAAGTGTCAGATATAGAGAATGCAGAAGACCAACAGTTTTACATGGTTTGGGTGGGCCACTGTGGCTGGCACTGGTATAAATTCAGAAAGAGTTAACAAGTGATTTTAATGTCCAGTTTGGAGGATCTGTGGGTACTGCCACAGGCCCCGTCTGCTCTCAGCTTGGCCTTGCTCTCTGAAGTTTTCATGCATGGCTGCTAATTGTGGTCTCCTTACAGCTATATTTAGGTGCCTAAATTAATGGTATGTAAGAAGCATTGCTCATGCTCTGGAGTTAGCAAGAACAGGGAACATTCAGCATGACTGGAAGTCAAATTACTTTGTCAGTGGCCCAAGCAGAAGAGTTCGGTGCTAAGCCTTTGTTAGCCCTTAGGTGAGTGTGTTCTTGCCTGTCCTGCACCTCCTGTGCTCCCCTGCACCTGGGGCTGAGTGGCCATGCTCCACACTGTGGTCACCAGGAGGTGGGCTCTGCCATTTGGCAGCTTCCCATACTCAGCTAGGGTATACAGCTGGATCAGGCCAGCTAGCGAGTGCTTTCAGAGAGCACTGTTGATGCTTCATTAAATCCTGTTAGCACAACTTGCCACAATGTGCTTCAGAGGTTCACTGCCTGGTATTTCTTAAGCTCCTTGCTGAGGATCAGTAGAGATTGTGCAACAGTACCGATCAGCATGAAAGCAAAAGTCAGACTCCTCCACAGGTTTGCTGGAGGCTGCTGGATCCATGAGGGAAGGGTTTGTCTCCTCTTGTGTGCGCATCTTTAGCCCAGCCAGAGCACTGTGAGGTGGGTCCCAGCTGGCCTTCAGCAGAGCAGACGTGGAGCTGTGATGATGGCTGTGCTCCCTTTTGGCCATGGAGTGCCAAAATTTGCTCCATTTGACCTTGCTATTTTCTCCCTGCTGCCACATAACCCATCCTACCCATCAAACGATCACTCCCCATTCTCATGAGTGTTTGTAAGCCAGACAGCCCCATGGTGTACTGCTGGCAGGTACATTTAGATATTGATAACCCCTGATTACCACTGTGTGTCACCCCATTCCCTCTGGCTTATTCCCAGCTATGTTCCTAACCTCTGACAGGTCTGATCCCATTTTTTTTGCACCTTCTGCCTGTTGGATATTGCTGACCTTTGCTCCCATGCCTTTAATGGCAGATACGTGCTGCAGAGCCACAGTCTGATCCCAGTGCTGTGTCTTCATTGTTTCCAGTGGCTTCACTGGTGACTTCCAGCAAGCAAAGACAGGTTACCTGGGACCTCAATGCTTGTCTGCTCTGCTGTACTTTGGCATGGTCCTGGAGCAGATGCTAGTAGAAATCTCTGATTCAAATATGTGAGCTGGAGCAATGAGAGGTTCTTGCCCTCTGAACAACACAGGTTTTAGCTGAAGCTGCAGGGATGAGCATCTTTGAGACCAATGATCCTGTGCATCTCCTGATGCCTGAACAACCCAGCCATCCCCTGGGCTTGTCTGCTGGTTTCATTCCCTGCAAGCAGAACATTTCCTGCGTCATTTATTTCCAAACAGTAGCAAAATAAGCCTAAATCCTTATCTCCAGTCTGTCAGCTAATCCTTTGATGGTCCAGAAGCAACACTGTCAAATCAGGCTCTAAGTGTGACTAGAGGCTCCCTGTAGTTGATAAGCACGTTCCTGCTAAATGTGCTTCCTGAGAGCCCAGAAGTGGTCCTTGCACAGACATCATCCCCAGCTCGGCGTAACTCCGGCTTTACCCGCTGTATAACAGCGTCAGGTTGCAACAGGACCAAGACAGGGTAGGTTTTAGAAGGCTTCAGGTCATATCACACCTCCATTGATATTTGGTTGGTGATCTAGGGAGCTAGTGAGGAAAATTTTGCTGTGTTCATGGAGGAGTTCAGCTTTCCTTGGTATTCCCAACAGAAAAAGTCCAGGGAAGTCTTTTTGTGTTTTGCTAATGGAGGAGCAAAACTCCTGGAGTTTTTGACACCCTGAAGATATCACTTTCTTCACCTGATCCTAATCAGGGTAGAAGGAACAAGAAAAGGTCTTCTCCAGAAGCAGCACACCTCTAAAGATCTGGCAGGCTCTGTGCCCCATCCCATGAAAGATAAGGATGGGACTTTTGGGCAGGCCTCCTGGTGGCTTCTAGGAGCTTCTCACCCCCTTCAAAATCAGTCTGTAAAAGCTTAAACTCTTTTTGCATGAGAATGTGTTGTTCTAGGTCACTGGGCTGCTCTGTAAAGTGGCCAGATCCTGTCCCAGCATGGCCATGTCCAGAAATCAAGAATGGCAGATACTGGGACTACCAGTGTCATGATGACAGTAAGGCACAGCCAGGCCTGTGCCCCTTGGTCGACATTCAGCCGGGTGGAGGGTCCCCTCTGCTCCCAGGGAAGTTATGGGGACTTTTCTGTCTATGTTCACACCAACACGGTTGACTTCCTTGCTGCTTTAAAGCATAAACATGTTTTGCTTTGTTTAATCGAAACCTTACAGCAGATGTTTTATGATTATTC
This sequence comes from Ceyx melanurus, assembly GCA_024611195.1. NCBI lineage: Eukaryota > Metazoa > Chordata > Aves > Coraciiformes > Alcedinidae > Ceyx > Ceyx melanurus. The sequence continues at coordinate 5,906 of JANHGL010022857.1, read as the reverse complement.
CACCAATGGGAAAAAAAAATGCTGAAAAGTGCCAGCATCATGGCTTTAATGGAGAGTTATATTAAACTGGCAAATTACTGTTCAGCTAGGGAATTAAGGCATCTGCCATGACATTGGAATTACTCCCATATCCTGGGTGCAGAGTTCAGTACGTGCAAGCATGGGGAGAGCTGGGGCTGACACTCCCAGGACTTGGCCATGAGCACAGCAGCATGGCAATATTTAGTGGAGCCTCCACGCCATCTCACCTCACTGAGCTTGGGCTCCATCAGCAGGGCTGAGTCTTTTCCCTTACAGCACATTTTCTGCCCCTCTCATGAGCTTTTCTGACAAATCCCTCATCACTATTTCAGCCAAGAGCACTTTTCTCTTATACTGGGAACTGTTAATGATAAAATCGATGCAAATGCTTCTGTGAGTGGACCCAGTACCTGTTTGATGAGCTCTTCAGGGACAGACAGCTCTGTAGACTCCTCAAACCTCCATCTGTCAGCATCATGGGGGGGATGCTCTGCCCCGGCTCCCTCTCAGCTCCCAATTAGCCCCCTGGATGCAGCGTAAGCCAGCATGAAGGCAGAGGACAGGTTCAGTTACACGCTGTGTGGCAGAACCCCATGAGTGCCCTTTCCCACCCATGGCATCCATCAGGAGGCAGAGCCCGTCAGCAGCTGCTCACAGAGGTGATGCTTCCCTGCATCATGCGTGCTCTGGGAAATGCAACAGATCTGCTCCAAGAAGGGCTGCTCCTTGAAGGCCTGATGCAGGTGAAGCCCCTGGATTTGTAGGAAGCTGCTGTGTGCATCCAAGCAGATGCCACAGTGCTGTGGTGGTGCCATCAGCCAGCCTGCAGCATCCCAGCCAGCTTGCATACACAGGCGCCCCGGGAAAAGCAGATGGAGGAATAAAGGGAAACTTTCCATTCCAGTGCCCCCAAAAGGACATTATAATTTTCCTTCCCTGTGTCATCCTGCTTGCCTGGTTATGTGGCGTTAAATTAGGGCTCTGGTTTGGTTACGGCTCATTACAGGCTTGCGTGTGACTTTGTTACAGCTTGCTCAGAAGCACCAGAGAAGCTGAGACAATGTGAAAGTTGAGGATTTAGGGATAGCTCAGTGACTGGGATCTGAGCCTTGCCTTTGGCTGGACTTCAGCAAGACTCAGACATGGTCCCCCTGGACCTGGTGTTACTACCTGGAAAGTGTCAGGGACCCTGACCCTGTCAGTGAGGAGAGCAAAGGGCTTGTCCGTGGAGGTATGTTGTTAGGACATGTCTTCAGCCTCTCATTTTTATGTCTGAGCAAAGCATTTGCTTCCTTAGGCTGTCCCAAGGACCTGTGCATGCTGCTGCGTGCGGCGCAGGGTGCCAAAGGGAGTGTTTTGAATGCTGTCAGACAGAAAAGCATCTTTTCTGCAGAAATAGCTAAGTCCTGAAATACCCCAAGCAGCTGTGTTTATCCCAACGCTCTCGCTCAGAGAGATGCTCGACTGTGACGTGGGCCATTAGTACAAACATCGCTCCCAGTGCCCGGACCAGAGCCACAAAGGGCGTTGCTCACTTAGCGGCATTAATACAAGCTAGCACTGCCCCAGCATGCAAATCGATGGACTCAGTAAATAAAAACAACCTTGGGTCATCCAAGTGCTCAGGAGGGGAGTGAGGCTGTCCTCTCAGGAGCAGAAGGGTTTCCAAATGTCCTCATTCTCCCCTCAGGGCTGCTTTTGCCCCAGCTGTGCCCCCAGCAGCCAAGAAAACCTCTGTTCTATCAAGGCTGTGCTGTGCTAGATTGAGGGAGAAGCCCAGGGATCCCCTGGGGACTTCTTTCCCAGTGGTCATCACCTCCAGCAAAACTCATGTTTGCTAGAGAAACATGGCAAGATCCCAGCAGCCCTACAAATTTATCTGTGTTGTGCCCTGGTGTTTCTTCCCAGTGCTGAAGGAAAGGCATGTTTGTAATTGCTACACATGGGGCTATTAGAAGAGCTGATTCAGCGGAGGGAGAATTGATCTTTTCTAAGTGGGTAGAGAAGAAAGCAGGTGGCCTCCTTGCTCAGATGCTGCTTACTGCTCTTCCAAGAGCATCCCTGTTCAGTGGCTGTGCTTTGGGGATGACACGAGGAGCCAGCACAGCAGCTTTCTGCAGGCTACCTCCAAGGTCAGTTGGTGGTATCCCCCACTTGCCCTGCACAGGCTTGGGGACCTTCTCCCACCTCTCCCATGGACACCTGTTAGACTGGGTACCAGCCCTCCTGCTTGCCCACATTTGTCATCTGCTTTCTGGGGTGCCAAGAGCCACAGCAGATACAGAGGAGCTTCCCAGCCTCGAAGCAGGGACACGCCACTCCCCACCTTAATTCCAGAAGCAAAGCAAGAGCCAGCAGACTGGCAAAAAGGAGGGAAGCTGTGAGTGGAAGGCAGCACTGAGCGACAGGATGCACTGACTGGGTGGATGTTGCTTTGGAGGACCCGCGTGGGGTTGATGCTCAGCTGCAGGAGGGCTTCGTGTGCTAAATGCAGGCTGGAAAATTCCTCTGCTGCAGCTGTGTCTGCCAAATATGTACCTGGAGAGCCCAAACCTGGTTATCACTTTCTCAAAGACCTCAAGCTCTGATGAGAACAACATACCGATGCTGCAGCCCACAGCAGGGTGGGGAACATGCTCTGCCTGAAGCATTGGATGGCACTGGAGCCTTTAGGAGGGACACATCCTCCACCAGGCCTGGAAGCTCCTGCTGCTCCTAAGGAAGCAAGGATTGAACTAGACATGTTTACTTCCCTCGTACTGTGTGATTTCTCCCAAATGCTGGTGGCTTGCTCTGCCACCCAGGGAGGGAGCTGCTGGAAGGTCTGGGACAGATGCTGGGGGTTTTGTGCTCCCTGCCCATGCTGGGGCATGTGTCAGGTTTGACACAGCAGTGAGCAGTGAGGAACATGGCTGCCCTGTGGGACTCTTGGGATGTGTCCTGGGTCAGGAGAGCCTTAGTGATTTGCTAACAGCCCACCAGGGTGCCCTGACTCAATTCTTCCCCCAAGGTTAGGGGTTCTCAACACCCACCTGCCTTCCTGGAAGAAGCCATTTGGTTGCAGAAGGGGCATGCCCCACTCCTGTGGCTGTCATGGGCACAGTGGGGACCATTTGGGGAGGTTTGGACATCTCCATTGCTGTAACTGTCCTGGAAGTCGTGTATGCCTGCTACCTGCTACCTCCTCAGAGTCTGGGGAAAAAGCTGGGGGCTTATAGGTCTGTCCATGGGGCTGAGAAGGGCTGGAGGAGAGAGGCAAAAGACAGTTTGTGTTGCTGAGGATCAACAGATCCACTCCTATCCTTCCCAAACCCTTCCTCTCCACCCTTCCCCAGCCCATGGTGGCCTATACACATCTCATGGCACCTTGGCCTTGAAATACAGAGACAGGCAGGTGCATTCTCCTGTGGTTAAACCCTCAGCCAAGAGCTGGGACACAGCAGTCTAGCAGCCCTCCCTGTGCCAGACCCCTCTGCATCCACACGGTCCTCCCTACTCAGTTTTGCCCTGCTTACTCTCTTCACAGGCGAAGAAAGGCCAGGAGGTTAAGAAGGGTCCTGAAGTGGAAATTGCAAAACTGGACAAGCTCCTTAATATGGTGAGAGATCCAGAAAGCATGGCAGGCAAGTGAGTGGGAGGAACGATGGCTCTGCCAGGGGCTGCTAGATGAACAAGCCCAGCTTTGATCAGCAGCTGCTTGGCATGCAAGCCACGGCTCCACGCCACCCGCTCTTTGCATAGCGGGAACACTTCACCTCTGTGCCCGGGCAAATAAACAGAAGTGGTGGAATTGCTGCAGTGTGCAGTCATCTCTGGGGTCAAGCAGACCTCATCACACTCTGTCTCCAGAGCCACACAGTCCTCTGCTTGTCCCTACCCTTGGTTGAGCTTCCACCAGGTGAGAGCCCTGTGGAGAACAGGTGAAAACCTCAGGGCTGCATCATGATGGAAGCCAGTCCCACAGTGAGTGGTGGTGAGATACCGAGCAGTGAGATGCAGCCCCACAGCTTTTTGTGGGATCAGTCGCACACAGCATCCTTGATTTTGGGATGGTAGTCTAAGCCAGAGAGTGGCTGGGGACCTGCCCTGGCCTCACCATGGCTGCGGGACAAGGATGTGCCATCACTTCAGTCAGCACATCACAGCAGCTGCTGGCCACCAGCTCTGAGATGCTTACAGCTCCCCTCTTCCCCAGGGGGCTTGTTGCAGGTCTTGGCCACCTCTGCCCAGCTGGTAGCTGCAGGAACAGCTGGGTACTGAGGTTTGCAGAGCTTTCCCACCACTCTGGCACTTTGCAGCAGAGGGATTAGCTGCTACGTGGCTGCGGTGGCAGCAGGAGATGCGGTGGCCTCGCTGCATGCTGATGAGCAGGGATGGGCTGTCACCGCTGGAGCCTTGCATACAGCTGCTGGGATTGGGAGCCAGAGATGCTCCTTCCACCAGGCAGAGGTGGTGGCACATCTCCTGCATCTACTCAGCTGGCCTGTGTTCCCTGCAAGTATCCCTGTAACTTAAGGCCATGGCTTCGAAACTCTCCAGTGCCTCCAGCACCAGGTCTGGGGAGTGCTCTGTGCTGACAGGCCAGTGCCCCCAGCGCAGGCAGACATGCTGCAAGCATGAACTGATGAAACCAGCCAGGTTTCTCATCCAGCATTTAAAAGCCACAGGCGGGCACAGACGTGAATCTTTGCTTGTTGTCATAACCCAGAAAACTGCCCGTAGCCCTGCAGGGACATGGGCCACCAGCCCTGGGGCAGCTGCTCCCCAGCCCTGCATGACAGGAAGGACACGTTGCCACCCCCACATTTTTCAGGCGCTCGGCAGAGCTCAGAGACACCGCCTGGGTCCTACGATTGGTTTATTAGTCTAGTAAAAACAATGCTGCAAAGAGATGCATTAGCTACACCTGACAGGAAAGAACCACAGACTCTGCCAGACCTGGCCAAGCCTGCACAGGGACCCTGGCTAGAGTCCCTCCCAGCACAGCCCAGCTCTCTGCCACCTTATTGCAGCGGCCGTGCCAGCAGGGACCTTGGCTATTGCTCAGCTCTAGAATGGGCAAGGCAGAGCCCTCCAAAACTCACAGCACCT